>JARKIC010001220.1:0-141924 GCA_029378375.1 Mycena olivaceomarginata
CAAATCGGCGTGCATGGAGGAGGGGATGCAGAGGCCAAATCGGCGTCATAGAGGAGAGGGGCTGCAGAGGCCAAATTGGCGTGCATGGAGGAGGGGATGCAGAGCCAAAATCGGCGTGCATAGAGGAGAGGGGTGCAGTGCAGAGGCCAAAATCGGCGTGCAAGGAGGAGATGGGATGCAGAGGCCAAATCGGCATGCACAGAGGGGGGATGCAGAGGCCAAATCAGCGTGCATGGAGGAGGGAATGCAGAGGCCAAATCGTCATGCATGGAGGAGATGCAGAGGCCAAATCGGTGTGCATGGAGGAGAGGGGATGCAGGAGGCCAAATTCGGCGTGCACAGAGAGGGCATCAGAGGCCAAAATCGGCTTGCATGGAGTAGAGGGGATGCAGAGGCCAAATCGGTGTGCATGGAGGAGAGGGGACGCAGAGGCAAATCGGCGTGCACAGAGCCCTCCCCAGAAAAAGGTCAGGCTTATATACAATCTTCGGTAGAACCCCAGGCCCGGCCCCGCTGTGGGCTTCGGCCGTTCATGTCCCGTTTCCCGCTCGTGGCCATTATCCCGACCGTTTCGCCTTTATTGTATTACAAATAGACGTAGTCACGGCGAAATTAAGTTGCCTGACCCCATTTGGAAATTACCATCAAACCCAGTCCTCTACTGCAACTGACGTTTGTTGGACATGGCGCGCACAACATCCCCGCCCAAAAAAAGGGTCAGTTGATCTGTGGTTATGATTCCTCTGATATTGCTGAGTTGTTCTCAACAGGGTTCCCAGAGACCGCATACTGTAGTATTACGTTCAATTCGTATAGTCACATGTCACACGGTCAAAAACCTACGAAAATTTTCGTAAGTCACTGTGTCACCGAGCCAATTTTGGCCTTAGCTTAGACTCGTGACCAGTCTGCCTACGGCGTTCTTATAAGGCGAGCTTATTGCCGTGCCTACGGCAATAAGCTCGCCTTATAAGAACGCCGTAGGCAGACTGGTTACGAGTCTAGCCTTAGCTGAGCTAGCCGAGCTTAGCCGAGATTAACCGAAGTCTCAAACTGCCCAATTAGGGAATTCTACGAAAGGGTCCGGTGGTCACACCGAAAAAGCCAAAAAAGGGCTTACGAATTGAACGTAATACTACAGTAGGTTCAGGCCGGGCACTGTGGCTCTGCGTGAAATTCGGAAGTATCAGAAAACGACTGAACTACTGATACGCAAACTTCCTTTCAAAGGCTGGTAAAAGAGATTTTGAAGGATTTTAAAGTGGGCAGTGACACAATTCCGCAGGCTAAGGCCGACCTCAACAGCCGCTGGATGTGAAATGCGAGGTCTGGGGACTGGCAACTGGCTTGATCAAATGTCTGTTTGTTCCTTGTTTGTTATCCTTCGGCCGTGGGTGCAGCCCTCCACAGTCACTCTAAAAATTCAAACTAAATTGTATATGACGCTTGAGACGAATCTCGAGGGAATGTCCTGAGCCAAAATTTTAATGTTGCCCAGGAAAGGTTAAAAAGTGACGGTGAAATGGCTGTGAAATGGCTGTGCAAGACAGAAAAGAATTATTGGCGGAGTCTGGCGAAAATAAAAGATCTGCCCTGTACATTCCCTGAAGAATCCAAAACTAGACAGATCTTCCACTCGAAGTGTGGCCAGAATATTGACGGTTGAAGCTGCAGCCACGGCTATCAGCGCGCAGACATCAAATCCCTTTACGTTGCCAGTCCCCACGAGGATGACCGAATCCTATGCAAAATGAGCATTATGCATTATAGCCTCATGACTTTACGGCACATGGATTTGAAGTCTCTTATGGCACTTGGGCTCGAGGTTCACAGTACAGTAATAAATTTGGAAAATATGCATATTTCCCTCTTGGTGCCTGTCCCAACAGTATTTCTCAAGCTTTCAAGATCTCAGAAATATCCATAAGCATGGTGGGAGGAACTGAAATCTAAGAGTTGTTCAAAAGATTGTTTAAACCCCGGTTTTTACTGCAAGGCAGACATGGTGGATGGTGCTTTCCGGAGACATAATGCAGGGGAGGTTACTTCATGAATTGTAGAAAAGAACTGGCCAAGAGCCAACGAGCTTTTCGAGGACATCTGTGATCCCGGTTACTTTTGGTCATGACGAGTACCGTAGCATTTCGTTCAAATCAACGCCGGGTCACTGCGTTCAGGGCGGTGATAGACGGGGCATATGCTGAGATGTCTCCTCAGCGCGTAGCCTACAGCTACCGGCGAGCGGCTTCGGCGTCAAGCCATGCCGAGATTTCGCAGCGAAGCAGCCAATTGAACGCTGTGGGGCCATTTCGACTCGGATTTTGACCGGCGTGAAAGCCAGCGAAATTTCAGTTCAAGCTGTCTCCTGAGTTTGTTTTTTGGTGGGTTGGTTCCTTTGTAGGGGGGCTGAAAGCTTTCCATACCAATCCACACAGCCGCAACTGAACCTCGTCGGCGCGCGCCGAGTTTCGTGCTCAGCACACCAATCCAAACAGTTGCAATTTAACCGTGACGAGCCGTGCCGGGATTTCGCAGCCAAGCAGTAAATTGAACCTGTGGAGCCGTTACAGCTCGGATTTTGACCCGGTCTTGCTGGCGCGAAAGCCAGCGAAATTTCAGTTCGAACTAGTTTGAGGCAAAATCGGGCCGGACAATATCCGGCCAATACAGGGTGTATTGGCCGAATATTGGCCGGATATTGTCGAAATAACGCCCACCCAATATTAGAAACAGGCTGTTCTGGCTGAATAACGGACACATATTCTTTGAATATTGTCCTGCTATTTTTTCTCCTGCTTGTACCGCACTTCAAAATCACTTCAAAATCAAATCTATTCACACAACTACCAAGTACAGCAGTGTGCATAAAAGAAGTCGCGATCGCCTCTCGACTGTGCCCAGCCTCCCTATTGTGCGAGTGGATTGGTAATCGCGTCGCCAACTGCAAGAAGTACAAATGGGCGTACACCATGAAACATGATAATTGTCAGCGCATTTGCAAGCCGGGTGTGCTGGTGTCAATGTTGTTTGCTTGAATCGAAACGATAGCGTGGCGATTGCATGAGCCTGGTACGAAGCAAATGTGGGCCGTAAATCTAAGTTATAATAATGATGAATGGGGACCCACCGGCGTCACGCTTCCAAGCGTATGAAACGGTCTGTAAACGAGACAGAGACAGGGTTTTTGCAGTATTTGGCGAATGGTGAGAGTAATTGAGAGCCGAGGGATACACACATACCGATTATTATGATACTACGTCTTCCCCCTCGTCGGCATACCAGCTTCCGGAAGATGCGGCGCCTGGGGCACCTGTACACGAACGAGCCGGCAGTAGCTTCAGCCTTCGGCGCGCCGCGTACGCAAACGACGCGATGCCCGAACGCCGGACCGACGGTTGGGAGAAGGTAAAGGAGCGAAGAAAAAGTGGATCGCCATGGCCTTTCACAGGGCTAAAACGGCACACGTCAAAGTCGAGATGAGGCGAAGTAATTCATACCTGCGGGCCTATTATTTCTAGTTTGATGCGGGCTTACGGGGCTCTCAAACCCCAACGAAGAAAAGGGAACCTGGATGCCATCGCACGCGGGCAAGAATCAAAACCTTATACTCGCATGAAACACCATAAGCTATCCTTTGCCTGCAAGACTGTGAGCGCCACGGGTCGTGTACGTCCAGATGGAGGCCTGTGCGGTTTGGGTCGGTGAGAGGCGCGTGATAACACGAGTTACGCACCATATGTATGCTCCCGGCGGCTTGATTATGCAGCGTGATCAGTATCTCGCACCAAGCGCAGTGGAAACACAGACCCAGCCAGCCTGGAACCCGTTTCGCTGGCGGGAGCGGTGGTAGTAACCTATCCCATAACACACACCCACCTACTAACGCGGAATTGTTCTGATCCGACAGTGGTCGTGCTCAGTCGTTCGCGAGAGCCGCTTTCCGTTCGAAGTTGCGCCTGTGTGCCTAAATACACATAAGAGACCGAATAGGAGGCAATTTGGGACGCGACTGAAGGATGGGAACGCGCTGGAAGCGTCGAGAACGGCGATGTTGGTCGCAGGGCAGATTCATCCGCAGCAGATGCTATTTTTATGGAATCGGTTAGTTAGAAAACCGAATCTCGTAAAGTCCTGTGGATTGGAAGAAAATGCGGCCAATATGAGGCCAATACTAGGTGTACAAGAGCGCGGCGGGCCGCTTCCATCAGGGAAAGCCCCCATTGGCAATAGTCCTGTATTGGCCCGAATTTCGGGGTAATTCGGCCAAATATGTTCGGTTAGTTTCATTAGCGTTCTAGTAACATGGAAGATAATTTACCACATATTTCCCGGTAATTTACCCTGGGTTAGGTTCCATTAGAGCAACATTAGTGTGTGCTTCCGGGCCATTCCTGGGCCATTCCAATGCTCCTTGGATGCTCACATTGATCGGGAGATAACAACGAAAAGGTTATCATTTATATTGCAAGTATCGAAGTTACAGGTATTTACTGGGCACTGACAACGACGTAATGTGATAACTACCGCGTGGAATTCACGGCGAGGGCGAGCGGAGAACGAGGGAAGGATAGAGAACAATGGGGAATTCAAGGCGAACAGGCATGTAAATCACGGCCGCAAGGGGCTGCAGACGCGACACGGATCGTTTCCGTAAAATGATGTGTCGGGGGCGAGAAGGGAGGAGCGCGACGCAAGCACAGGGAAGCGATTCAGAAGAAAAAGGGGCAGTAAACAATACGCACCACCGTGAGCTGGTCAAGAGTGGACGCGCAACGGAGCGGTGCAACGCGCCCACCTTGCCCAGTATCTGGACATACTCCGGACCGTCGCTCCCGACTTGGAGCGTTATGCTGCGGTACCCCGACCTAAGGAGGCGTCCTTCGAGCCCATCGAGTTCGACGAGTCCATATTTCCCAAGCCCGTCATGCCAGAAATACCCCTGAAGCTCTTTCTCACTGAAGAGGAGCGTGTAGCCAGGCTTGACAGTTATCGGCCTGAACTGGACAACTGGAGGGCGGCCTCATTGAAACGCGTCGACGCCCAGCTTGCTCATGCCTACCGGAGCATGAGAGGCGAGAGGAGCACCACGCCACAGAGGCGACAAAGCTTCTTGAATGGTCCCTCCGCGTGTTCAAGGCGTTGAAGCGCGTCCCCGAGTTCGCAAATCTACTGAACACTTCTGACGAGCAAGCGGCCACCGCCGACGTCGCGATGGCCGTGCCGGACAGCGTGGACGGTATTCCTCGTAGGCTTTCTTCAGACCAAGTCGCTTCCGCAGATGGTGAAGGGTGTTTCTCCAATCCTCCCGGTGCGTCTATCGAGAAGGGCCCCATTGGCCCCCTCATTGGGTACCCTGAAGACCTCGAAATTGCAGATTCTGTGAACCGTTCTCCTATCGCCGTCATCAAGGGTAAAGGTTGTGACCGATGCCTGATGGAACCCTTCCCGTGCCTGGCACTGTCGGTGAACGGGAGGGTGGTCGACGAGCGCTGCATTTTGTGCCGGGAATCCGGGACGGAGTGCACTCCGGTGGGGGCGTCCGTGTCTTGGACCGGTGCGCGGTCTCTTGCTTGGTGGAGTGGATGCCCTCATGTTGACTTACTTACAGACTATGCTCTGTTCATTCGGAAAGGGGGTGCCTCGGCGACTCCCACCTGCCCCCCCTTCAGCCTCGACTTTTTTGGCGAGCTTGGCATGTCGCTGGTGCTTCGACATTCGTTCCGCACCTCGTCGGAGAATGCCACGATGGGGGCTGTCCTTGAGCGCACCCTCAACTTGGAGTGCCTCACCGACAACGATCAAGCGGCCCTGGAGAAGGATATGGCTGCAATCGCGAACTCCCCCGAGGGGGCCACCTTGCTAGCGTTGATTGGTCGCCGGCACCGGTGTTTGAGGCAAACCGGCCACTATCCCGCCAAAAGTACATTGGCCTAATTAGCAGCCGCTGTATCTTTGATTCGGACGGCACAAGAGGAAGCGCTGTGTGGGATGATTGATTATCGCGGCACGCGGGTTTTCAGAAAATGCCCAATTTACTTTTTCTGCAGGAACGGAACAGGATGCTGCCGGGTTGTAAGAGAAATACAGTACACAGCTTGGTCAAAATTGTAAGGGAATTTGGCTCCAGCCAACAGTTACGGGATACCTCACACGATATTTTCCTTCTCCTGCTCTTGATCGCGCCCAGGGGCCGATATATTTGTGGTTTCAGCATCGAAGGCCTCGTCCGTGATATGATCATTTCTGGTATCGTCCATGAACACGTCAAAGCCAGGGTAATGAATTGATTGTGGCTGGCGCGCAGGTGGAATAGAAAGATCGGCGGCACAGCGCGTTTGAGCTGCACCGGCAGGGGAAAATGATTCCGACATATCGTGCGCGCTGAATACTTCGGGAATTGTCGAAGTGCGGCAGCCGGGAGCGGCTGTATGGGAGCGGGGGGAATATCCAAAGTGAAGCTTCCTGCGGGGCGAGGCATCGGGGGACTCATGGATGGTGACGTTCAGGCTAGTTTCGTCAGGCGAATTGCCTTCTTTGAGCCAAATTCGACCTTTGGTTGGGGTTTTCATCGAAGCGTCACGTTTGTCGCTCTGGGGGGAGCAGGTAAGAAGTCTCGTGGAGGAAGAGGTAGTGCCGAGTCTGAAAGGAAGACCCATGGACGGCAAATCGTCGGCCGAGGAGACCCCGGTGGGCGTCATACTGGGCAGGGAAGTAATAGCGATGCGCTCTTCGGCGCGAATTCGGTCGTTTGATGTATCGGGTCTCGTGGAGGGGGCGGGTCGGAGCTCCGAAATGCAGTATCGGGAGGAAAATGTGGGGTGAGGCGACCGTGGCGGGAGCTGTATTGGGCGAGGAAGCCATAGCGATCCGCTCTTCGGCAAAAATTCGACGTTTTGTGGGGCTAGTGAGCGAGAGGTTGTGTTTGGCAGATCTCGGAGTCGGAAGAAACCAGTCCAATGGGAGATCATTGAGTGGCAGTCTGGGGGTGTACGAGTAGGCCATGGCTTGCTGGTATGTTCTGTAAATGTTCTGGGAACAAAATGGCGTGGTGTTTGCCGTAGTTTGCATCTGTTACACACCTAGACTCGTAACCAGTCTGCCTACGCCGTTCTAACAAGGCGGGCTTGTTGCCGTAGGCAGACTGGTACTTCTCGGATGTGTCAATCGAGCTGGGGCGGAGTTTGAAATTAAGTTAGTGAGGCCGATGACGCAATGATGCAATGAGCTGCGGCAATTCCGGAGATCACGGTCCGAAGTTGATCGCCACTAAAACTACCCTCAGGTTTTACAGTGTTCTGTCCCACAAATACAAATTTATTGTTTGACGGTGAGTCTGCCCTCACTCCACTCGCTCCACCCTTCTCGACACCACTGGCTACGGATGCTACACAAGTATGAATCGCTTGGGCTGCAACTGGTGACTCCCCACCATGGCACGAGGCTCTCAAAGGAACATTTCGAGCGGGAAGAGGAAACAAATCATCCATTTGTGCTACAATCGCCGCCCTCGCCGGAAGCAGGCCGACATCTAGTGGGTGCATGTGGAAGAGAAAATAGATTGCATCCGACGTGCAAATACTCTGGGTGGCCGTTGTGGAGTCACAACACCGTGTTCGGCGTTATGATGATGCAAAATCAATGCAAGTGTTGGAGTGAACGCAGACTCACCGTCAAACAAAGGTAAGCAAAAATCGAGCAGCACCACACGATCAAATCTGGATATTGTTTCGCAAACGGCTGTATTTTCAAAATGGCTTTAACTGTAAGTTGCAGTTGGATCACCGTCAACAAGAAATGTTGAAATTGACCCCACACACACTACGTATCTTAAACATCCCCGTTCCCGTTGTCATCCATCATGAACTTCCCCATGAGCCACCACTCATCAACAGCATCGTTTGCGTCGTAGTTGAATTGGTCAAGATAGTTTTTTCCATGTCGCCGCGAGTACCTCGTCCGACATATCCTCGGCATTCTGCAACGAAATGCTGAACTGCTCATTGCGGCTGTCGCGTTCCGTGCCGGGTGGGAGGGTGATCGTGGTCAGCGCCTGAAGTTCTGACGCCTCGGTCTTGATGCACCGCACATGTCGAACCTCCTGGTACCCATGCAGAAGGTAAGGGATCTGATCGCGCGAAGTGGCATGTGAGAAGATGCGTCCAAGCGCGAATCCGTCCTCGACCTGTAGGTGTTGGTTGCTTCAACAGCAAAATTTACCGCGTGGAGGACTCACGGCTATCGATCTGGTCGGGAAATTTGTGATCAGTTTCGATATGCCAGATGTCGGGGGCAGACCTACGAATTGTGGGTCGCGTGAATCTGAATTGTGTTAGCGACAATATTCTAGGCTGCAGCGTGGATGCTCACTGTAATTGTGTGGGCGGCGTCACCAATGACGACCATGCCAGTCGAAGCGTTTACGATCCTTTGCAGTTTACGCTGCTGGACTGTGCGATAACAATGACTGGCCGCCTTGACAAGGCGTTTCACTCTGCAGCTAATGAGCAGCGCAGCGCTAGGTTGTGTTTGACGAGGCCTACCTGGGTTCGAATTCGGCAAGCACACTCCACTCGCGGTCAATGGCCACAGGAGTGGCACCTGTTCTGACTACATTGATGATGTAGAGCTCATTCCGGTGTATTGTATTGTTGAGCTCGAGGTCATGCTTTTCAAATGGCAGTCTGGTGCATTGTATTGTTTAGATCGAGGTCATGCTTTTCAAATGCCAGCCCGGTGTATTGTATTGTTTAGATCAAGGTCACAACTCCAGCTCATTATACTTAACACCCTTAATGTCTGCTATTTCTTTGCTCAAGCTTTCCTCTTGAACGACCCACTTGGTCCGTTAAGATGATTTCAAGCCATGTGCCTTGTTACGACGTCCGAAACCCACGCCCAGTCATCTAGTAGGGTTGCTTTCGCGTCTACGACGTCAAGCATCACAAGACGACAGTGGATCTTTTCTTGGGGGAAGTCTCCTGGTTCTGGGTCTATACGGTCTGTGTTACTTGCATCAAGCCTGACCTATGGCTCGTGGGGTCCCTCTCTCCCTTCAAGACCTCTATTCTCAAGGCAAACGGTTGAGAATTCATATCAGGAGAGCCATCCAATACAAATTCAGTTCAAAAAAAAAAAAAAAAAAAATTGTCCACGCCCTAAGTTCCGCAAAGAGCTGTAAACATGAGAGGCCGCTTCCACAACTTCTCCCTCCCCGCGGTCAAGCCGATCCCGCAGCGCGTGGCGCTCGTCCATATTCCCGTCGATGTCGTAACAGTCAAGGCGGACGAAACCGAAGAGCGAGACCACCGGCCCCAGCGCCTCGCCGCTTCCCCTCGCCTTCGCCAGCTTGCAGGCTCACCCCCACATCCACGTCGGAATACATCGCGCGAAGCACCAAAGGAATGGTAGACGCCTCGACGGTCGACTGCAACGCGAAGGAGGACGACGACCAGCCCGGAGGCGAGATGTGTGTATGTCATCCCTTCCACTCTCTTCGATGTCGAGTACTCACGCCGCCTGCCCAGACAGACACGACGCGCACGCATTTCGGCCTTGGTCCCTCATCCCACATGCCAACGCAGCGCTCTTCCTACTATTCCCTCCTCTTCGCCCTTGCCGCTACCATTCTTCTTCTCTCCCCACTTCTGCTCCGCATCGCCACACGACCGCTCGCCGAACCCGGCGCCCTCCGCCTCCTCAGATCTGGCGAAATTGCGTCCGGGAGGCAGCGAGTTCCGGCGACCACAACTGCTTTGAGTGGGAGCAGGGTCGCCGTGGAACTGTGAAACCGCGGAACCGTTCAGAGCGAGAACGACCGCATCGCAAACGAGGTCCATCTCCACGTCGAGGTCCTCCTGCGACTTGATGACGGGGATGGGCGGTTCCGCCACTCCAGGAAGGTAGTGATTCCGAGGACAAGGATGACATGCCGCCGTTGCTGGAATGCAGTGAAACAGAGGATGAGGACGACTCGGACCGCGAGTTTGAAGATGATCCCGAGATGCCCGAACTGCTGTCAGTTAGTGATTCGGACGAAGAAAATGAGTCCGATACTGATTCTGACGATGATTCCGACATTCCACCACTGCAAGACGTGAGTGACTCGGAAGAAGAAGATGACTCACCAATGAACGGCCAATTTCGTTCAGCGCGTATCCACAATCTCTCAGGGAACGCCGGATTAAATCGAGATCGCTGAGTGAAAGTTGGTCAGTGTGCCGCTGTAACGGAGAGCTCTCGGCTAGAAGTCGAGGACTAGTTCCGGTACACGGGTGGTTGGTCGCAACAAGGTAAGTGGCGTAACGATAGTATTGACCGAGGTCTATCTACGTACAGTCCGGTATATAAGTAAGTACGGTAGCATGTGAATAAAGAAAAGGATCAATGATACGGGATGCCGGGGCATCAAGGGGAAAGGTAGCGTAAGACGGATGACGAGTAGGGAATGTGTGTGGTTGGAAAAGGAAATAGAAAGAAGTAAAATAGAGAGGCGCGGGAGCGCACCGTTACAGCCGCACACCGTGGATTAAATTCTTACCTGGGATTATTTTTTGCGAGCCCGCCTGGGATTGAATCAGGGGAAGGATGACAGGATTAAGTCGAGGAGCCTGAGCGAGGATCAGTGAGCGTCAGTGAGCGCGCCGCACCAGGGATTAATCTCTTAGGATTAACCTTTGAAACCCATCTGATGAGGTGATCTGGAAAGCAGTTCGGTCTATGACCCTGCAGCGCTTGACACGAGAATTTTTATGGAAATGCATTCACAACACGTTCAGAGTGGGTGACTTCTGGTCCCACATTAACACTCTCGAAATTCGGGGGACCTGCTATGTTTGCGGTGTCCCCGAATCACTCGAACATATTGCTTTGGAGTGTACTGCACCGGGGCAAAAGGTGATATGGAACCTCACGGAACGCCTCCGGTCAAAGAAGCATAGGTCCTGGCCTACTTTGGACTGGGGCTTGATCTTGGGTTGCAACTTGGCGGATACGAGGTGTTGACATGGTTAAATTCAATTCGAGAAAAGGGCCTGTCTGTCTGTCTTTTGGCAACCAAATGCCATATTTAACATGAGCTTGTTTGGTGCCAAACCCCAACCCATCAATGACCTTTGGCAAACATTATACCCGCGTTTCAACTGGGTCTGGATGGTGATATAACTCGGCCCTCATTAATAGGTGTTGTATTTTCATTGACGTGAAATAGTTTCACTGCTGCCATATGGGTACAGTATATGGAAAATATAACTTTTAATGAGAGCAGGTTGAGCTGGTGCTAACTTTAAACATGCTCAGTCACAACTTCGGACTTAATGATGTGAGATAGCCTTAATTATGAATACGTACGGTTAAAATCAGTGTCTGAGTGCCATTGTTGAACATTCCATGTGCTTGATTTTGTGACACTTTGAAGAGAAGTTGGCGGTCCATTTCGGCACATGCTGATGGCCGGACCATTGTTTCCCCTCCGTTCGCTTCAAGCCCGCTTGCGCCTTCCCACCACCGGGACGGACGCTCTGTGAGAATGAAGGTCTGCGTCATAAATAAGGTGTGCGTCGAATCTCGTGGAATTTTTCTCCCAATAGTAAAATTCCAGGACCTGCGCAGTGGTCTGAGAATCATCAGTCACGAGATAAGTACTGACGTAGGCTCACTTACCATATGCGGCATTTGAGCAACTATTCGCTTGAATGCGAGAAGAACATTGCTTCCCACAGGAATCTTAAACCCCAGACCTGGCAAAACATCTGGAAATTTATTGGCGATGCCGCGAAACGTCTCTAGAAGTTTAGTCAGTGAGGGAGGGAGAGAAATAGGACCAGACCAGACCCTGGTCGTGTTTTGACCATCTAATGGAAGGAGGCGAGTAGCCATTTGAGCTCCGAAACCAAATACTGCCATCTATGTCGATAGATGCCGCTCTATTATTGGATATCGGATTGTCTGCAGATTTGGTGTGAGATAAAGAATGACGATGGAGTTCAAGTAATAAAACTCGATGCACTTTGATGCCGGTTTCCCCATGCGTATCGAGATGGCGCTAAAGTCCTTCTTAGCACCAGCGAACGCTTTCCAAAAGCTCCCGATTTCCAACCCACTCCACTTCAGACGACTGGCATAATAGGCCGGTGCGTCTTCAATAAGTTCGGTATCCCCGCCCGCCAATGATGAATCAAGGTTAACTCCTTGATTTGAGGCGCGGAAGTGTCAGGCATTCCATATTCGGAATAACAGCCGAATTATCTTGGACCTCCCTGGGAATTCTTGTTTTCCTGGTGGATTGTCCCAGTTCCTTGTCCAACGAAGAACAATGTGTAGACCAAAGACGATGAAGTGCCTGGTATTTGTCTTCAAGGGACTTGAGACGGCTGCTTCGAGGGATCATCTACATGGTCATGTAGTTTGGGAAGATTCGAGACGGCCCAGAAAATGACGGCTTACAGCACAATCAGGGGACCGGGGCACGGCAGCCGGCCTGAGGCTGACACCCAGAGCTTTGGAATCTCTGAATCTCCGGCAACTTCGCGGAGTGGACGCCTTCGGGCGCTCGGTGTTGGAATTGGAAATACGCCGTCATGGCAAACTCCAAGTATGTGGCCATGCCAATTTCCACATGTATCCCTTGCCTACGAATTTGCCTTCATTCGTTGCTCTAGATACCATTTTATCATCTGCCGCCTAGTATGCTCTTGTCAGATGCTTTGAACCATGAGCAGCAGTTGAGATGTCTTAGTTCCCTCACAAGACGCCATTCCCGCTCAAAATATTTGGCGACGTATTTCGACGGAAGGACCTCTTTGATGGCGACATCGATAAGGTAAGTTCCTTTGCAGTGCAAGCCGGCAATTCATTAGCGATATATACTCACCCTTATACACATTGCTCAACGAACCCGCGCCGAGTTTCTTCCAGTCGCCTTTACAGCCTTTTGCAGAACACAGGGCGGGCGCGTTTTTTTCTGTTTTTGTGTGTTTTCACCAGGAATGCTCTCCTGAGCTCAATTCTGGTCGGATTTTCTTGAGACCTAGTGTGTTAGAATCGCATTCAAAATCCGCAGTTCGCCACACCGGTATTTTTGATATCCTTATGTAATAGAATTTTCACCAAAAATTCTGGGTTTCCACTAGGAACGCTGTAGCAATAGGAGTAGTGCACCGATTAGGTTAATTCTTGGATATGTTATGTATCACATGCAGCGAGGGTAGTCTTTCAACACTCCTCTATCCCCCTCCGCAGCCAAATACGGAACAGGCACGTGTTGTACGCGCTAATTAGGACGTGCGTCTATTCTTGGTCACCATCAAGTGGCCGTGAGCTCATCAGCCATAGCTCGTCACTGACGCGCGTCCCCTCACTCAGTCGCTGGTGGATGGCCAACAGGAAATTGCTTGCAGCCGCTTGACAGTGCAAAAGGCAACGCGATTAAAAACAAGCTCAGCCTGGACCTCCCTCCTAATCCAGAACATTGAGCCCATTTGTATAAACTTTAACCGCAAAGTCTGCAATGAAGCCTTGTGTACCATTCGCAACACCAAGCAGAGGGCAGGGGTTGTGATGTCTGAGAATAACTGGCATTCCACGATAAACTGAAATAAAGCTAGGTAGTGCGCCACTGCTAGTGAATGGTGACATATCCAGATTCAACAAGAATTTCTGGATCTGTAGTGTAGAAGGGGCCCTAGGGTAAATTAGGACAGGTGGGTTACAAACGGATGAGTAGGTACATCTGTGCTACTAGCTTTTATACTACAAACCCTGCTGAGTAATGTTTCTCGGGCGCATCAGTCAGCCCGAGTGCTTACTGACCCCCGTTCCCACGGTTGGCCGAGCTCCGATGCTCGCTCAGCCGCCCGGGATTCCAACACTGTAGATTGTCCACTTTGTGACCATCAATATGGTCGCAGGCGGCACAAACAACTCGGTTTATGCATTCGACCTTGGTCTTTGCATCATTGAGAGCTTCCCGTTCCCGATTTGTCTTCACAATCAGACTGGCAGAATAGTATCTTTTGTCACCAGGACCGAGGGCAATTCCTGTTGGTGAGATTTCCAATTTCATAACCCGAGAATTGAAGAGTTGCACATCTTCATCAGTGCATTGCCTTTTTCGTAACCGTTTGACGGTTTCAGCATAAGGTAAATCTCCTCGCATACGATTTTGCTCTGTCAACTCTATCACTGTATCTACTTGTTTCCATGCCCATCTCCCGAGTCGGGCCATATATTGACGCTCATTGGATTTCTTATTCCGAACTTGTGGGGAACAACGGGCATATATAGTGGTGTTTATTGCACTGGAGGGAGTTGATAAAAGTCCCCAGACATAATAAGAATGATGCCGCCAAAAGGCTGGGGATCACCCTTAACAAATCGAAGTATCTGGTCAATTTCTGCAAGTAATTCGGCCCCCAGCAATGATACCTCATCCACAACAAGAATATCCACCTCGGACCATTCTCCTTTGAGTTCTTGCTTTTGACGGATGCTCAAGTTCATGATGTACTCTTCCTCTGCACGGTCAAGAGTCTTTCAGACTTTTTTCGTCTTGATGTCAGCAAGAAACGAAACCATGCAGACGACTCCACATCCCAGGAACGCTTCCGATCCTTCCGCAAGATCGTCGAGGCAATTCCTTGGTGCGAGGAGGATCTCGTAGCCCAGCAAGAAAAGGAACAGTATCTGAATCAAAACAGACAATTTGCCGAGGCCATGTGGACCGAAAAATGGGGTACCATGAATTCTTGGCAAGTGTGGCGCGAAATCAGGAAGGAGGGTTATGTGAACTTGAAAAAGACGGCCGGGAATAAAACAAGTTAATTTTGTACCTATTAGTAGTTTCTATCATATCGATACATGAACTCATGGTTGTCGTTGGGGGAATAGGAGTAACGAAACATCGTCACTGCTTCCACTTGAGACCATCCGCCCCAAACCGCCACCATGAGGGCCGACCATTTTTTAACTGTAATACGGTATTGGCATCCACCACGGTGGAAGGAGTGTGTGCCGTAAAGAGCCCAAGATGCATACTCGTCATCATCAAAAGTAAATACCAATCAGCTGCTACAAGCCAAAATATGTAGTATTTTTTGAACTGAGGTACATGAACCCGATCATTAGGATGTATGGCCGCCCTCTGTGGCAATTACTGCCTCAAAAATGGCTGGCATTTGGGCGATAAATTGATCGATTCCCAGGCATGTGATTTTGTGCCAAATGCTAAAATTCAATGTTCACAACGTTGTCCCCTTGCAAAGCGAGCATCCTAAGGTGTGCCAATACATCCCGAAAACATACCAGACAAGCTTTAGATGTTGAATGTTGCCGAATATGTGGCAGAAAGGCCATGGCTTTGGGGATCGGTACAGGCCACATTCTGCTCATGACTGAACGACCTCGTTTTGATAAGTTGAGTGCCGCATTGGGATCAGAGATGTTGGAACACCTTCTTTGAGGCATATGCTACCATTTGTGATGCATAATTTGTGCCCTGCCCACCCAGAACTGACCGTATTGCTGTGTTTCTCATGTGTGGTACTCTTTCCATCCTCAGCGCTCAGACTGGTTATTCTGTGGTGTAATGGGCAAGATAAACCTTATCAGGGCCAGAGGGGATGGCCGAGTGCATGCCACAACATTTATTTGACCTTGGAATGGCTTCTTGTATTTTATTTCTGGTGTTTTTGGCCAGTCCAGTCATGCTTGCCTTGATCTCAGGCTGTTCAGCCGATGTTGTGATGGCTCTGCACAACCCAATGAATTGATTCTTGGGGGGAGACTTTGGTAGGTTATAGGAAGTCCCCCAGGGCATATGTGGATGAGAGGGATTTAGGATTTACCAATGGGTTACAAGGTAATGAGACGATTGGTATTTACTTTTGATGATAACAAGTATCAAAAGACGCTGCAAGTCTTTGGACAAGGTACGGCTCAAAACGTCTGCAAGGGAGTTAGTGCTGATGTTACAAGCCCACAAAATAAATTACCAGCGGTTGGCTCTGCATCACGGCTCCCTGCGCTGAAACATGAAGGAAAAGTGAGCCCGAATTCTTGAAATATTTCTGGACAGTAAAGGGACAGCTGGTGACTGAGTAGCCGGCTGCGTCTGCCAGCTCCCCGTACCTGCGACCATCAAACGACCGTGGCCCAGACCAAAGAGTGTTCAGGGCCAATGCTTGCGCTCCCTTGGTCGGCTTGTAGTCTCCGCTCTTATCGCCGCTGCGTTTGCTGGCCTTCTCGATGTCTTCTTTCTTCATGCCCGTGCCGGTGTACTGGCCGGCAAATTCACAGCCCAAACGAGGTACCGTGCAGATTTTATCCTCTTGTTTCATCACAGTGGGGAGCTGAAGGGCGCATTTATGGTTCGCTGCTATGTTGCCATATCTAGTAATTCTCGCAAAATTCATTTTTTCGGCTGTTTCTGGGAGGAACATTTTTCAGGGTCAGCTGGTATATATGACCTGAAAGTGCTTGAAAAGGGGAGCACACACATATTTTATCCAGCCCAATTGACTAGGATTTGAGCTCACCATGTTGCTCTTTGCATAAAAAATCGAAAAACCCGAAAAATCACCCAAACAGAGCATTTTGTTTTGCTCAAATCACCAACAAATACGGTCAAATAAAATATTCATGTGGTCCACTTTTGGAGTACTTTCACGCCATATAGATCGCTTTTTGCCCCGAGTCAATCCTGAAAAATCTTCCTTCTAAAAACAGCTGAAATAATGAATTTCGCAAGAAATACCAGATATGGCAACATAGTGGTGTCCCCTACGACCTCCCGGGGACCGATATTTTGTGGTTTGGAGTGATTTGGTGGCCAGACGGGCCCAAACCACCCTGTTCAATCCATTTCTGCCGCCACGGTATGCGACACCCAAAAGGAGACGTCTACGGAGACCTGGTTCGTCGTTGGTAGGCGGCATGGGCACTCAGACGCGTCGAAATGGGTGCAGTTTGTGCGCAAGGCGGACGCGGAGAGGGCGATTGAGAATATGCAAGGGTTCCCAGTGGGCGGGAGCTGCATCCGGCTGAGCTGGGGGCGGAGTCGGTGTACGTCGCCTTCCTTCTCTGCTTCATTCGAGTTGGGGTTGACACGTGCGGACAGACAAAGCCGCACAAGCAGCTGCACAGGCCCAAGCTGCAGCGCTACAGGCTCACTATCATATGGTTTAATTCAGCCGAGAGCAGGAGGGATAAGGATAAGGGAGCACTTGACATATTTAAGGTTTGAATAGTTCCCACGAGATATTTGCATTTCAAACCCCATGCCCTGGAATGGCATTTTTAATCACATGCCTCGTAATGGCATTTTGAACACTATTGAATGGTTTAATTCGCATTTTAAACCCCATGCCCTGGAATGGCATTTTGAATCACATGCCTCGTAATGGCATTTTGAACACTATTGAATGGTTTAATTCACATTTTAAACCACATGGCCTGAAATGGCATTTTGAATCACATGCCTCGTAATGCCATTTTGGACACTATTGAATGGTTTAATTCCCATTTTAAACCACATGGCCTGAAATGGCATTTTGAATCACATGCCTTGTAATGCCATTTTGAACACTATTGAATGGTTTAATTTGCATTTTAAACCACATGGCCTGAAATGGCATTTTGAATCACATGCTTCATAATGCCATTTTGACCCCTGTGGCTCACTATCATATGGTTTAATTCAGCCGAGAGCAGGGGGTTTGTCCAGCCTTAAAGAGCTTTAAAAGGTTAAGATTTTTAATTAAAGGGCATTTAAAGGCCGTAAATAAAATTTCCCACACCTGTTGACAGGGCTGGAATTTACCCATGAATTCCTCGAATCTCTATCGCACCATCGTCAAGATTCACATTCTCCCCTGCATCTACCAAAGACTCATCACCTCCCACAGCTTTACGCAACGGGCACGCTGGTAGCGTGAGCTCACTGCTGATATTGAAGAAATATCGAACACACGAAACCGTGAGAATGTTCGATCACAATCTTGAAATCTGACCGTGATTGCGGTAAATTACCAGCTTCGACATTGATTTTCTGGTCGACGGTGCATTCAATAGATCTTATGGACCGATTTTCAATTCGTCAAATTCGAGACAGACGCCCTGATTATCCATGAATCTGTGGAATTCGGAGCCATTTTGCCTACCCCGCTCCGGGGGTCTTCGGCGGCCGCAGCCACCCCTGAGCATATGGGAATTTTTCTTTGAGTAGTTAACACGTACTTTCCACTTGTTTCCGTCCTGGGGTGTAATAATTAATGCTTTGGCGCCACATTCACAACTTGCCCATCTAATTACATTTCGCTCCCAGGCGGCTATGTATGTCCTCAACCCATGCCTCCCCCCTCTCTTTCAACTTGCCAGATTGCGAATTTCAGGTTTTTGGACGCCTCTCAACGGTACATATATATGTTTTGAGCATTTAATCACACGCACATAGTTCATGCGGCTACTCTACCATACTCACCTGGTTTGTTCTATTCTAACTGAATAGACATTCATTTGACATTTGCTTGGGATGGCTCTGCACTGGTCTCAAGCCGGAAGCATTAATTAAGATACAACTTCTAGATGATCCATGTTCTGCACCCCATATATTTCCGCTCACGCCACACGCAGAGCTCTGGGTCTGGTGGCACACTTGCAACGCATCCAGGCGATCATCTGTGACAAGTTTTAACCTGAACCATAGAGTGCATGGCGATGATCAACCTATTTTTCTCCCCGCATACCTTTTTGCCCGATGATCGAGCTTTTTGTTCAGCGTCCGACTCCCACCACACGTAGTGCTGCCAATCCCCTGAAAAATTTCCCCAGCACCGCTCGAGCGCCGGTCGGCCAGTTGATGCGCTGTATGCCTTGCAAACCATTCATTTGTTTCAATTCAATTGATGCAATTTGTTGATTGAATTGATATGCATCGCCACCAAGCTATTGAGGTCACAAGTTTGAAAATTTGGGCTGGGCATGAGCAAAGCTCGCTCAATACTGCTCCAAACCCACTGGTCTTGGGGGCAATCCTGCCCAGAATTTAGCCAGCATTCCAGAAAACAAGTCGCCATTGAAATCCGAGCATTTTTGCATGAACTATGCCCTGCAAACCATTTGATTCAATTCAATTAATGCCCCAAACCCATAGGTCTCGGGGGCAATCCGACCCAGAATTTAGCCAATGTTAATAACAACTAGCGCTCGCAGCCGTTCCTTCGGCCGGGCGACAGCTTGTTGCCAAACCCCGGAGGGGCTCCGCATCTCAGTAGTGTAAGGACAAATCATTTATATAGTTATATATTTACAGTTTATCAAATATACATTTCATCCATCTGTAAGCTCTAAGTTCTACATCAGTAAGGTCTTTGCAGTATTGAGGGAAAACATACCACTCTCAGAGCAGCACTTCAGGATATACAATGTTTTTTGTGATGGTATTAGCATCATTCTTGAAAAGAGCTTTAATCCGCTGACTTGAAGTGCATCGAGAAAAGGCTACATAGAGCTGTCCATGGGCAAAGATATCTGTGCGGAGGTCAAGGCCAACATGGTCAACTGATTGGCCCTGGGCTTTGTTTATAGTCATTGAAAAAGCCAGGCGAATAGGAAATTGGCGGCGCCTCATTTCAAATGCGATCTGCTCAGAAGAGGGAGTAATTATGATGCACTGGATGAAAGCTTTTTTGCCACTATGTTCTCCACTGATCAGGCGAATCTCAAGGACATGAGCAGAAATCTTAGTGAGAATCCCTCGAGAGCCATTGCAGAAGCAGGATTCGACCTCACCGATTTGAGTGTGTCAAAGTTGAACAGGTCGGTAGTCTCGGACATTGCACGAAAAAAAAAACTACGCAACAACAAACCCTCAGAGGCTCGAAAGAATCCGCGCTAGAATTATAACCTGAACAAGGTCCCGACCGCGATCATGCAACTACCGACTTCGGTGATAATTTCTTTGGATTCAGTAATGACTTTCTTCTAGGGATGCCCGGATGGATACTTAGCCATCCACAGCATTCAGGCTGTAGGTCATAATCCTAAATAAGTACTGCATGGGAAGATACTCACAGGCTACTGCTCACCCGAAAAGCCGAAAACAGACAATGGTCTTCTCTCCAGGAAAATACCTGTGGGAGACATTCGGGAGAACAAATATCTCCAGCTCGCCGAGCATATTCTGGGGTACAAGAGTAGTGCATGTGTTGCAGGAAGGGGGTGTAACATCTTGAAACAGCAGAGGCGTGTTATGACGCCATAGGGTCGAACATAGAAGCTCCTAGGGCCAAAGGTGAGCCCTGTCACGCTCGCAACGCTGTCTTCGATGCCATCCACACGGACATCGACTGCAACTTTTCGGCCAGGCATGTCATAGTCTGCAGCAACAATGGAGTAGTACTCCCCACTGAAGTCGAACATGACCTGGAGGGCCGGGAAACCCATATGAGAGCGATATGCCTGAGTGTCGATGAAGAAATGGAGACGGGCACTGAAGTCGTCGAGTAGGTCCTTATGACATTGATAAGGGGGGCATAGCGATGTGGTCTTGAGCTGATGTGCGAGTTCAAACAGCTGGTTCGCTCTTATTAGCTGATTCGGGACCCAAAACAAAATGAAGCCACCTGGTTCGCCCAAGCAAAATTTTGAGTTGGATGTCCCATGACGGTGTCCGCTGGAACAGGTGCAAGGCTTGCCTGCGGCGTTTTGAGGGGCTATGAGAGATTTGTTACAATCTCATATGATAAGTACAAATGAGAGGCGCACTCACCGCAGCGGTATGTTTGAGTCCACTAGGAATCGGATCTGGTGCAACTCCAGATGCCATATCCTTCTCCTCGTCCCTGATCATGGGTCCTCCGGGCCCAAATCCATATTCTGTGGTGAGGACCTATCACGAAAAAAGAAAAAAGAACAAAGAAAGTGAGAAGTTAATGGTGAATGGGAAGGGCTCATATGAAATATGATCTTCTGGGCGACCGACAAAAGAGGCTTTCGACCTCGGGATGTTCTTGAGTCGGTGTCACGTATCTGTGATCAATTTGGTGTATTCGCGCGAGCCGTGGTCATATGCCCTTGCGCTCTGGTGATAATCCAAGCTGAAAGGACAAGAACTCACATTGTTATACCCCACGTTGGCAGTGCCGTAGATGGCCAGCCATGGCCTTTTTCTCGCCGAGGCCATCATAGCTCACTTCCTTCGCTACGTAGAAGTCCGAAATAGGAAGTAACGTCCAGTCGAGCATAGCGGCACTGTCTCAAGAGAGAAAGGGGATGGAGGCAGTAAAAAGTCCATAAGATAGCCGATCCCAAAATATCCAATCGTTCAAGATGGAGTAATGCTGCGCGCGAAGGGGTGCGGCAGCAGCAAGCTACAGAACTGCAGCAGCAGCAGCAAGCAAGAAGAAAGCGGCGGCAGGCATCGTTGAAGAGAAGGGTTGCACCTGGCGCTTGTTGAACTCTGTTGTTTGGATCGGACGATCACACACCACTTATTGTATTGATACAGATCTTATTGTTGTGATACTGATCCTCACCTTATTGTTCTTGTTGTTTCCATTGTTCTTATTGTCTTTTCTCCTCTATTGTTCTACTATGTATATATGTACCTAGTGTTCAATGGATCTGGGCTTTTTCGCCACCCCATCTGTGACCCATCTGAGACTCTGCCTTTTCGGCTCCCATCTGAGACCTATCTGCGACCCCACATCCAACAGCGCTCAGGGAGAGGGGTCGGACTTGCGGGATGCCTGCGGAGGCGGCAATTTTGCTGAACGGTTCAGTGGGGAAGCTGAGCAGAGATTTTGAATGACTCCACCAAGGAAGGAAAAGACAAAAAGGCTCACAGCTCTATTGTGCTTGGATCGGCCTCCAAAGATGCTTCTCGCGGTAGGGACGATTCGGGCTACAGGGCATCTCCCTGTGCCGGCTTGACAGTCCTTGACTAGCGTCCGTGACGGCGTCAGTGAAAGATCACTGAATCAATGGCATTGGTCCCTCAACGCTCAATTCGCTGGATTTGTCTGTTTATCGTTCCATTGATGTCATCCTTCAAAAACCGAGTTCAGACTTCTGTTTGCACCCTTCAATTGATGCCGAAGGCACGGTAATTGAAATTGACACTAGTGGCGCAGACCAGCCTTCAGAGGAGCGTCCGATTCAGCGAGCACCACAGTCGTCGATGATGCAGGGTATTCTGGTGTTCTCCAGCACGAGCGCTCCGCAACCGTCCGGAATAATTGGGGTAGGCCAGCCTTCACAGCCTGTGGCTGACCCAAAGCTCAAAAAGCGATGTGTCGTCTGGCTGTGGTTTAAATATACGATTGTGCTGGTTCCGGCGGGCGGAAATTTTGTGGCCAGAGAGCCTACCACGGTATGCCTTCGCCATGAATTGAAGGGTGCAAACAGACAAATCGGTGCAAGTTATTTGAATTTGCGAGCTTTTGAGCTTGTCGCTTAGCATCGCTTAGCGTTGCCAAGCCCACAAGGATAAAAAAGGCGCAAAGAAAATGTCGAAAGGCTGATGTAGTGCCTTCATGGCCAACAGAGGAAATAAAGGCCACAATCACGCCCGGGCCGGAAATCAGGTGAATTTTCATCCCATCGGTAAAGTTTGTCACTTCCTGAGAACCGTTCAAAGAATAAATTCAACTGAGAGTAAACTCTTCTTCGCCTCAAATTGCGATCGATAATAATCTGCAAACTTGGTCAACGCTTTCAAGCCTTCTATGAGCGCCAACTTTTTTCCTAACGCCGCATAGAGTTTCCAGTGCATGGTCTCCTCGACATTTGTAAGTTCTGCAAAGAGCTGAAATTTTTCTTTGGCGGTCTGATATCTGGGAGAGCTTAGCCGACATTAGCCGACGGATCAAATTCCCGAAAGGGGACCGCATACGAAAGGTGCAATTCGTTTCCGAAGTCACACACCTAGGGTTGTGCTAGGCAATTAATAGCAGACGCTATGCTATGCTAGTTATTCCAGGTCCCAGAGGTACATAGCTAGCCTGTGTTAATAGCAGCTATATAGCGAGTATTTTGCTTCCTCTTCATTCAGAAGTGGAATGAGTGCGGATTTCTTTGAGGAATTGTGTTTGTGTGCTTGAAAGGTGTCCTCTGTGTGCTTAACACAAAAATTGACCACGGGCGAACTGAGTTGTGAAATATTTCCATATTCGGGAGCATTCTGCTTCATGTTCATTCAGAAGTGGAATGAGTGCAGATTTCTTTGAGGAATTGGGTTCGTGTGCTCAAAAGGTGTCCTCTGTGTGCTGAACACAAAAATCACAGCAATTCGCAAGTACATAAGGCGCGGGCCGTCATTTTTGTTTTGCTTTGCCATATTTACTTAGAACACTCACTATGAGCTCAATTCTCCTTGCCCAGAATAACTCTTATTGGTATGCGACATACTACAGGTCAATCTGAGTCCATGATACGTTTCCTGGAGCTTGATTCAACGGTGTTGGAGGGGAAATCGAGATTTGCCTGAGCCTCTTCAACATCTTCTTGCTTCTTGCTATGTTTCACCAGGCATAATTCCCCCACTAGCTCAGTTCTCAAACCCAAATCGAACTCAAAAGAGAAGATCAACTCACCGATCTCTGTGATCAAGGTAAAAATCATCGCGACTACTATTATCACATTGTATTCAACACCAAATGATTGTTGATCGCGGACGAGGGCAATCAACAGAAACAGTCCAACTGCGACGCTGAAACAGATGTGGCCCGCATTCAACAAGAGGAGAGTGTCCAAGGAATTGGCGTCGTTTATGTGCAAAGTGTGAATCCTGTATTCCGCGGTGAATTTTTGCAGTAAATCTTTGATAAATGATAAATGGGACAGACACCATTAGCGCCAAGGCCAAGAAGACAATGCCGGAGAGTGCATTCAATATCAAGGCAACTGTTGAAGGAATGGACATCGACGTGGCTGGAAAAATCAACTTACGACATCTCTCTCTCTCTCCCTCTGAATCACGCACCAAATTTTATCCCTACATTAGCGCATACAATGTCCAGCAGTATGCTTGAGAAAGAACCTAGCGCATAGAACCCGAAGATGATGTACAGTAAATTCTTTTGGTGTACTTTTCGGGCCATCGTTCCATAGGGTAAGCTGTGTGTGGAAGCTGTTTTTATTTCTCTGCGGCGCCATTAAACCGCGATTCCCAAAATGAGCACCGGGTATGTAAGTATGTGGTAAAATACCAATTTGCTTGATCAGGCGTCACCAGGGTCAGTCTGAACTCCGTTTTTGAAGCACTCCCTTCCGCTTTCGACGTCCCCATAAAGCCTGTGCCGTTTTGGGCAGCGAGAGGTTTAATTTCTCAGGCTTTATGAGGACGTCGAAATAAATTATTCTGAGGACATATATTTACTCAGAATCGCCACGCGAATCCAGCGGAAGGGTGCACATTAAAAACCGAGTTCAGACTGACCCTCAACGCTCAATTCGTTGGATTTGTTTGTCTGTTGGCGTAACGGATAGAAAGGAGTCTGGGTTATTAGAACATAACCCGAGTGATCTCGAGGGGTTCGAATAGGAATAATCTGAGTTATTTCGGATTGAATGAATGAAGGGGAGGGGAAAAAAAATTACCCTATTACCTCCCGCATTTCAGCCCCTACGCAAACGTCCGTGAGCCCATATTCGCGGTTTCCTTGCTCCAACTTTCAGATTCCCCGGCCTGCATATATAACGGCCGTTTGCCAATTGCAAGCGTGTGGGACTTTGTTCCGATCCATGTACCCCCCCGAGGACCGTCTCCAGGAGCCCCCGCAAAATCATATCCTGAGCGACGGCCCTCCCCCGACTCCCCTCCAGAATGGCGCCCCCCATCCGCAGACCATTGGCTCTCCCATCCAGGGCGCCGCCCCCGCCAACGGCGTCAACCCGGCCGCAAACTCCGCAATCCACAAACTACAACGGAATTCTACAAGGTTAGTAACCATTCTGGTATCGTTAGGTTCTGTACAAGCCCTGTTCTGACGATGCCGTGCGTGCCGGAGCAAGACAAAGAAGAACAAATACCGAACAAATAGACCAAACACGCCTTCGTCAGAAGGGGCTTGCTTCAGACTCCAGAAATTGGAGGGCTTGGAGATCACCTTCCAGCAACATAACGACTGCTCGTATGCTCGGGGCCACTTGGTAAAACTTTTTCTTTATCAGTCTGGCTGTGATTTCGTCCCATCTTCTGCACCGATTGTGAAGAACTCGTCGAGTTCTGGGGGGGTCCAAGAGAGCCAAAACACAACAAGGCAATCTGGACGAAGAGTAAGGTGCGTACTGATGGCAGGAGGACGGTGAGATGCACCGCACACATAGCTACGAAATAAAACAACGCATTCACAAGAAATCGACCAGTCCCTTGTAATCTGTCAGAATGACAAGTTTACACTGCGCATCAACGCTGTACCTAGCGGCGTAGCGAGGTAGGCGAATGGTCAATTAGTATTCTGGCTCAGAAAGCATTTTGTCTCACTTCTTCACCGGGGGAAGAAAGATCATATTTGATAGCCTTCTGGGCGTATTCGGGGACGAAATTGTCCTCTCTGGACCCCGGGGACGTCGGAGACACGGGGACATCTGAGACACGCAAGCCTCTCGTCGTCTACGGTGATCCTGCATACAGGTGTTGCGAGAGAGAGAAGCAGGAGGCGAGATAACCAACTACACTGAGTTGCACATTGTAGATACCAAAAAGTTCGCAATACAACCATGCTGTGATTCTTTTTTTGGTCGAAAAATTGTAAAGTCCGAAAACCCCCACGTCCACTTATGGTAAGGATACTCTCTGAGTACCACATTGGCTCTGAATAAGTTTTGGGTGGACGGCAGGGTTATATTTGGTGGTTGGCAGCATCAGACTTAAGTTCTTGAATCACTCCTTAGAAAAGGTACACTACCAGGCCCTACGAGCTCCATGCAACGGCCGTATTGTCAGTACGTCTTTGGGCGCTCCATCCAGATGGCAGTTTAGTGTAGTGGTTGGGAAGTTGCTGCGATTGAGTTTACTGTCCACAGAGGTCTTGTGTTCGATTTCGCCTTGGGGATTCTTTTTGTCCTTGCAATGAACGCGGTTTAATCCGTTCTGTTTAAACACGGTTTGAACACGGTTCAAACACATCCAATCACTGATTTCGGTCAGAGTCGTGCATGTGATTCCTCGACTCGGCTTGAGTCGACTTCGCCAAGTCGACTTGGCGGGCTGGAGTCGGAAGTCGCGGCAACACTAATACCGACATTCCCAGTCACAATCTCAATCTACATCCTCCTTGCCGTCGAGTTATACCTTCGCTACTTCACCGACAAACCTGTCGGCGAGCGCAATGCAGTGTACCAGTCGCTCGGCGTTAACACCCCGAGTAGAGGCGGGAAGGGTGAACTTGACAGCAAACTCCGGATTATGATTGGCGCGCTGGCATTTAACACAGCATGTTTGTTGACTTGGTGGGTTCGCTTTTTATTCTTGAGGCACAAGATATTCTAACGAGAACCCGTAGTGCGATATACCGAACGATCGAGGCAGTTTTAAGTTGCCACTCTTTGTTTACAAAATGATCGGAGGTGCAGTGACGAGCGGTACCTCCCAGTAGATGAAGATCAACAGGAGGATACCGCGCTTCCATCTATTCACTCGGCGTCGAACTACACACTCAAAGAACTCTTCTAATACCCGAAGGAGGAGACAGAAAGCCTTGAGAACGGATTGGGATTTTACTGGCAGGGAGGGGTTAAGGATTTGAGGGTGCAACTCGAGTTAAACGACCTCTTAAAGCAAGATTTCGATGTATCGATGTTCTTACAACATTACCAAAGGTGAACCGTGAGAAGCTGGATGAACGTGTCATCTTCTGTGTGTAGTATTAGATATGCTGGAACTCAGCGCCGAGTTGAGGTACTGGCTAAAGAGCGAGTTTGAGGCCAGTGCCGACTTCCGGCGGCTCCGATCAGTTATGATGTCGACCACAATTCCTTTGGGCATCCAATGGCATTTGCCTGTGGAAGCCCGAGTGCAGCGCCCCGCCCCGCATAATTTTTGCAGCACATGCTCATATTTTCACTCAAAGATATACTTTCGAGCGTCACTGGAGCGGAGATTAAGTGCTTTGCTCAAGATCCAATCCACTCTGCAATAGACAAGCAGCCACTTTGCCAGCATGGCATATCCGTCGTTGTCCATCCTCAGGGGTTTCTCCATGTGGACAACTCAAGTATTGTGATCTCAATTGCCCCCAACATACCGGTTGAACAGATCATCACGGAGCTTGCGCGGCCGGCAGTCATAATCTGGGACAGGATTTCAGGGGACCCCAAACATTCCACTGATAAATGGTAACTTATTCAATTAAGCTATGTATGAAAAAACTCAATGTTGTCAGGGCTGATCCCGAGTCGCCTCGCTTGCTCGCCATGGCAAGGGATGACTATATGCCCAGCTGGACTTTCCCAATTCCGGGGGTAATTTTAATCGAGCTGCCATCTACGCGAGGAAAACAAAATAATTGGATTTTCGCAACGTTCAAGGAAGATGTTTCCTTCCAATCCATTCGTGTACTTTGCATGTACGCAGCTGAGGTAAATCGCACCCGTATAGCTTCTGCAATAATGTTTGACCGCCAACGCCGCTTGACAACCGCGGAAGAAATCGCTTGATGGCATGAAGGGCCGAGGTGCGAGTGGCTGGAAGCGTCCGAATTTGAGTGGGACAAACAAAGCCCGGGGTCTGAGTGGGTGATATGAACGGTATATTGAGCAGGTGTGGAATAGACGACGGGATTAGATGAATGAATACGATTCGTTAGACGATGTGATAAATTGAATGGAAAATGTGCTCGATTTGGACGATTCCCTTGAGAGACGCGATGGAATGAGTGAGTTTAATTGCACGAGAATGAAATTGGATGGACCAGGACGTGAATAGGAAATTATTGAATGTTGCGATTGAATGAGTAGAGTAGGCCTATTTAAACGATGCCGTGAGTGCACGAATTAAACGAGGAAAAAACCGAAGTGTGAGTAGGCAAATTAAACCGTAAAATATGAGTGCGAGTGCCCGTTGTAACCCCGTTGGCGATGGAGCCCCATTGAATATGAATATGAGCATCCGGTGTGACCCCATTGGCGCAGGCGGGTATGTAGACCCATTGAATATGAATGTGAATGCCTGTTGTGACCTCGTTGTCGTAGGTGGGCACATAGACCTATGCGAGTGATTCGAGATGTCCTAGAAAATATTATCTCCGCGGTTGAAAAATCGGTATAGAATGCATGACCTTTCCCTACACATCTATCTAACGAGGACCTCCTTCCTTTTTTTCCCGTGCATCCGATTATACTCATCTCCTGCTGTATCGCGGATTTGTCTGATTCCCCACGAAACTATCAGGTTACTCCAACAATTTCTGGGTATTGATGCAGCCTCCACCACAAGTTTGAGTGCATTTTGATTTATGCAACTTTGTGCCTTGCTCTCCTGCATGTTAATGTCAGTTTCCTGACTCTCATTTATTTCCGGATCATTATATTTAGGGATTTTTTCCTCTTGAATTCGATTACTTCCAGTGGAGTAAGGGTGAAGCTTACTCCTGGGCTTT
Source organism: Mycena olivaceomarginata (assembly GCA_029378375.1). Lineage (NCBI taxonomy): Eukaryota > Fungi > Basidiomycota > Agaricomycetes > Agaricales > Mycenaceae > Mycena > Mycena olivaceomarginata. The sequence continues at coordinate 28,593 of JARKIC010001220.1, forward strand.
GTCCCAATTGTATTCGGAGATTGGTCATGCTACCTTTACACAAGCATTAAATTTCGATAATCTTAGATCCAAGGTTTTGTTTAGGTCCTTCTATGGGAATCCTTAAGGTCTGATATGGTCGAGGTGAACTCAGAAATACTGAATATCGGTATCTGTTCCGAAGCCATTGGGCCATTAGCCATTCGGGTGCGCACGCCAAAAAAGCCACCACATGGCTCGAATGGCTGTTGCGCAATGTCTCTATTACGCGGGAATTAGCGAGCGCGCTCGTGGCGTGGATCAGCGCAAACATGTCCATACTGATTCCACCCATCTGCTTAATATCTAATCTAACTCTTTATAAAATTGAGCCTGTCCGTCTGAAGCCTCTTAAGCTCCGCTTATGGAACCCTCGCCGCCTGACGGAGCGCCCAACAAAGAGCGCCCAAAACACCGCCCAATTCCCGCCGAAGCCACAGAATCTCCCACGAATTCGTCGAACTAGCACCGGCCGAGGCGCCTCCCTAAAAAGCCCCCCGTATTTCAACCGAAGTGGTGGGGTGCTTCGCACCCCACCGCGCTCTTGTACGAGTAATGACAGCATTTTGGCTTTTCCTGACGGACCTCATTTTTTACACGCGGCTTATGTGAAGACCCCGGGTAATCCCACCAACTGCCTGTTCCGCAAAGATTCAAAATGCCATTCCGGGGCATGGGGTTTAAAATGCGAATATCTTGCAGGATCCATTCAAACCTTAAATATGTCAAGTGCTCCCTTATCCATGACGCTAATGAGATTGAACTCCACTAGATTTTGCTTCCACCACTGAGGCCGTCTAGGAACCCGCCACTGTTTCCCCCAACGTTGTTCGCAGGGGAGGCATCTTCCTCTGTGCTGATGCGCCGGTATACATCGACCCTAGGCTGACCGTGTCACTCAGCCTCGACGAGAGCGGCTATGTACAGTAAGCAATATGTTTTTCCTTCACACTTTTGTTTATTTTGGTTCTCAGCCTTCGCATCATGCCCCCCGTGCGCCGTTGACGCTTTTTTTGTGCTTTCTTGGAATCCTCAGCTGGAATTACTTTCCGTTTTCCAAAACATCATCTCGTTCTGACATCGTGGATAAGGCCGTGTAGCCTCTTAGTTGGCCGAGTATTGGCAACAGAGGTGCCGGCCCAAAGTTGCTGGTCCCATAATTAGAATACTCGTCATCACAAAAAGTAACCGGAAATTTGGTTACACGGGCACATAACCCAGATTTTGCCCATTCCTCTGGACGGATTCTTAATCTACACTAAATTTGGCATTGGATATGACAGTTGAACTTGATGGCTCAAATTGACTGCTAACTCTCGTCTAATGCGAACTCGCTCTCGAAACCGACACAGCAATGTTTGAACTGAATGCCCGAGATCAAACATCTCTTCCTATGTCGGTCACTCAGGCCGAATGCGCATCTTATCTCACGCGGTCTTATTCACGGGAATCCCAGTCTTAGCTGCCCGCCGCACTCAGGTACAAGCGCTTGAAGAATCCAAGAACACCATCTTCTTTTATCGGCGTTTCATTGATGATACTTTTGTTATCATCAAGGGAACGCTTGAAGATGCCCGACGGTTCCAAAAGCGATTCGGGTCCCTCCACCCGAATGAGGATGGAATGGACGGAGTCTAGGCACCGCCTTCCATTTCTCGACATACACGTCTCCCTGGCTCTTGAAGCCCTTCTGGGCGAAAATTCAGGCTAGTGGGTCCAGTTCTTGTTGGAAGGAGCTGACTTTTGGGGTGTGGATACTTCTGTATGTATCAAGTAAGGTGATAGAGCCAGAAATATGAATACTTCGCTTCTCAACACAGGAAGAGCAAAATATCATGCACCAAGAACCACACACGAAAACAGAAGAGAGCAATGGTTATGCGCCGATTTGGCTGCAGGAAGGATTGAGTAAGGTTTTGACGATGTTCAAACCACATATTTACCATATTCCGACATTTTCGTGACATCAATCACCAACGTTTGATAAACCCCAGACTCGATTGGCGGTGTATGTTGTTCGGGCCGGATACGCCTGCAGGATAATATTAATGTCTCAAAAATTGCCTTTTGATGAGATGATGATGATGATGAAATCCCGTCTATTCAGTCCCTCAGGGATTGATTGGGTGCGTGACTTATCGCCAGGTAGCACACCTCTCAAAAACACGTGCGTAGGTGGCGGGTGGGCGCAAAACATCAAAAATGGTCGAAGCATGAAATTTTGATGCATTTCTGGGAATTAAAAAGGTGGTGTGCCCGCAGTAGTGGGAGTAAAAATATGATTTATATATCGTCTAAAAGCCCCGAACGATGGCTTTCAGACCGTATATGATACTATATACACCCCGTTAAAAGGGGCAATCGAAATTTGCGTTGGGATCAGGGTGAAATGATTTTCAGAATGCCGGTCGGTTGACATCTGTAGAACATTCAATAATTGTGCGCTTGATCTGTGTCTTGGGGGAAACATCAGAATCGATACTAGGATGGGGTCTGCCAACTTAGATTTGGCCAAAACCGACGGGAAAGGCAGTTTTTGAGGGGTTGAAGTCGAGAGGTGCTAGGTCTGTTACACTAGCCACCTGTTTGAAACTGCCCGCCAGGAGTTTATTTTTCCTGAGGTTTATGCAAGTAATCTGGGGGGGTGGGCTCAATACAGAATGTGTATCAGAGGGGGTAGAACCCACCCCCAAAATTTGGGGTTGATTGGATAACATCGTGTTTCACACAAATTTTTGCAACGGGCTCCCGCCGCGCGGGATCGATATTACTAGGGCATCTTCTGGGGACTTAGTCGTGGTAAAGGTTGCAAAAAGTGATGGGATTGATCAGAACATTGATCACAGGCCTGTGCCGAAATCTATACAGGGAAACCGGTCAATTCTTCACAGGGTTGAGGGGAGACACAGAAAGAGTTGCCTGTACAATGAAATAAATCCAATGAGGGCCTTTGTTTGATCCACAGGGCGAAAACAGACCTCCACAAATTTAGATTACACAGGGACAACGATGAAGTCGAATACACTCTTTTCCTCAGGCTTCAACGGGAAATTGGGAGAGAGCATCGAGAATAATCTATATGACAATTTGAAATCTGAAATAAACCATCCGAACTACTGTGGATGTCTACAAAACAAACTCAAGCACCGGTATCCCTCGCCGGGTGGTGCCGACAGCCGAACTGATGGGAGGTCGTAGCCAAATATCCACAATGTTCAACGTTATCAGCCACCGACAGATGTCATCCAAATCCTGAGATGTCATCCGCCGACAAGAGAGGTCAGCCACCCAGTCCAATGTAAATGTAAATTGTTGTCAAAAACCCTGTAAGACAGAGGTATTTTTTATACAGTATATCGCCCATATGTCGCTGGGGTTTGGTCCTTAGTTTCCGTATAATTTTGGTGAAAAGTCTCTGCGAGCCTTGCGAGAGAAGTATTCCTGGGATTTCAAACATGAGGTCAATTTCTGTGTCAACTTCAACCTCGGAGGTTGTTTCGATAGACAAGGATTTGACTGGGTTGTTAGATGTCATTTTGAATTGAATTCGGGCTACCCTCTCATTTAACCGGGCAAAGATTAATCTCAGTAGCCGGAATTGGTCACACCATAAAACGTCTGCAAAGTTTACTACATGTATCATCAAGCACCAGAGAAAAGACATCACCCTCTTTATAAAATTACGTGTGTCTGTCTGTCTGAAGCTTTTTAAACTCCGCAATCAAGCCGTATTCTCCGCTCATCGGAACTACTGGCTGAGACCAGCCCTAAATTATGGGACAACTTATTTATTCTTCACTGATTATTGGTTAGCTTATCGAGAATCGCTTTAGATACATTCGAAAGGAGCTCCCCAGATTGGGTCAAGCAAAGACTTTCAAACATGCCTAATTTTACAAAGAGGTCTCTGTCCATGCTCGGTGCCGGGCGATCCGACGAGCCGGACGCGGCTTGGGTTCTTCCATGCCGCAATCTGCCGCTCCCGTACAATCAGCTTCCATCACTTCTCCTTCAGATAGACTCATAAATCTCCTGGGATTCTCCGATAAAGAATGTCAACCAAGGTACATCTCAAAGCACGCCCAGTAAGTTAATTTGATGCCTGAATGCAGAGATACCTTGCAGGAACCACTTATTATTCCACTTAATCCAGGTTTAGGGAGTGGATGGCGGGCCGCAAAGCGGCCCGTCAGCCGCTTGTAATATTTTCGATTTAGTGGGCCAATCAGCCGGCAAACGGAAACATAGCCGCTTCCTCGAAGACCTTGTCCTTGTTCAAACAGATGCTCTGGTCGCGCGGCGGCGCGTTGTGTCCCAATGTAGGAATCAGCACATTAGGCTCAATATTCCCGCCCATCCCAATAGCTTTCCACACCGAACCGTCTGCCGTTGCCTGGCTGCCGGCATTCGTCCAGAGGAGGGTAACATCATCCATTACGACAAGATCCCGCCGCAACGCCACAATGCGGTCCTTCTGATGTCCGTCAGGTGGTGAATTTCCAGAATTGGTGAATATTCCCCCGACGACGATGTAGTTCTCTCCGGGTGCAACACCGCGCCAGAGCGCGTAGTTGCGGTAATTCCATACACGCTCCCAGGTGACGATTGGGCGGACAGCATCCGGCTGCATTGGGCAGACGACGATGCTTGTGGGGGCAGTGGTATATCTATGGACGATGCTTGGGCTTTCGCCGAGGTAATACCAGCCTTCTTCGACTACAAATAAAACACGATCAGCCCCATGAACTTCTTGTGTCGCTAAGGGGTAACATACGAGTCGGTGACCAGCTTGAGAGATCGATTTCTGCGCCGGAACCACGGTCTTCCGCCATTTTTTTGGTGAATGCGATACGTTTATACACCAAAAGGATGGTTCCACTATGTGACGAGAACAGTGAGCCTTTGCGCAGACAGACAATGGATACAGATATACCTGAGGACGGTTTTCCCGCCGTAAAGCCCGATCGACTCTTCGTGGGCGCGGAGCGCATCCTCATGGCGGCCGATAGCATTAAGGCGAACCCCCAAGTTCCTCAATCCTCCGGCAAGATCTTTCCTAGCGGCGGGATATTTCTCCGAGAGCTCGCGGTACAGCCCGATTGACTCTTCGTGGGCGCGCAGCGCATCCTTATGGCGGCCGACAGCATTGAGGTGAACCCCGAAAGTCTTCAGTACCCCGGCAAGATCCTTCTTGGTGGCGGGGTCAGTCTCCCCCAGCTCACGGTAAATCTCAATTGCGTCGTTCTCAACGATTAGCGCGTCCTCGCCGTGACCGAGGGCGTGGAGACGAGGAGCGAGATCCCATAGCCCATCGGCAGCCTCCCTTCTTCTGGTGGTATCAATGGCTACGAGCGTGCGGTAGAACCCAACCGACTCTTTGTTGATGCGCACTGCTTCGATACCCTCGAGCTCAAGACCGAAATCTGCTAGGAGCTTGGCAAGATCATCACCGGTGGACTCCGGGTTTCCGAGCCGATTGACAAATTCAATCCATTTATGGTCAGCGAGCGCGTCCAGGGCAGTGGCGAGATGACGTCCGAAATTTCCCAGTGCTTTTGAAAGCTCCGCTATCCAGCCTGGATCCGATTTTATGACCTGGTGGTAAACACAAATCGATTCTTTGTCGGCATCCACTGCCGCATCCATACGGCCAGCATACGCCAGGCTATCGCCGAGTTTGAGCAGTGCACCAGCAAGGCCTTGGGTTACGGTGGGATCCGTCTTTGCGGCCTTCCGAAGAAAATCAACTGATTCCTCCATGGCATGCACAGCGTCTCCATCTTTGCCCACGGCATGTAAGTCGACGGCCAGATCCTGTAATGACTGGGCAAGACGAGGCGTGACACTGGCGTCCTTCGCTCGAAGTGCTCTTACGCTGTCCACGACTGCTTTTTGCTGCCTCGCCCCAAGATACATTATGCTGAAGTCGTTGTCAGTCAAGTCCTGGGCCATGAACAAGGCACGAATTTTGTCAAGCTGTCCACTCTTGTGCCTCCCTCGCTCCACCAGTTGAGTGGTGAGCCTCAGAGAAAGTTTCTTTGAGTCTAATACAACGGTTCTCCAGCATTTCAACGCTAACTGGGTACAATTAGTTTTACCGAATTGATGTGGACTGGGATATTGTTACCTGGCCCAGTGTCAAACGATGGATTGTCCTTCTCACGTTGCCTTCTCATCCATCCTCGGTTGATAGATGCGAATACATGGTCAAGTTGAAGCGTTCCTTGTGAATACTTCTTCCATTTGTCGTCGTAAGATTCAAGGAGATCGCCGTCCGTAGTCTTTGAGAGAGCCTGAAAAAAGGAAGATCAGGATTATAACCGGTCAAGAATTCCAATGGATCTACCTCTGCAATGTTTGGGACAACTTCCGATCCTTCCAAGTATTTCTTCAGCCTGTCATATAAAACTTGATTTCTAAATTAATTTTCGGAATTTCAGGTTGCAGTTAAAACTGACATTGATCCCCAAGATTTCCGTGTTTCAAGGAAAATAGGAAAACCAGCATAAACCAGCTGTCAACCTGAACCGATGTCTGGGGTGTTCCGGTCAGCAGCACTTTGACAGCTGCCTCTAGTGCCAACCAGGCCTCCTGATATATTGTTGTTGTCTCCTGCTGCCCCACTTCTACATCCCTTGGGGCGCTGTTGGGGGGGTTGGGGCCCGATCTTTCTACCCTGAATCTGCGTTCAGCACCAACGATGTGCACAATTAATTGAAGACTTACCCGGACTCCAAAAGTGTCCACGATGTGCGTATGTGAAATGAGGAAGTCAACTTTGACGAGATAATGAATGAATAATGTCTGAAGAGTGCCATCCTGAAGGTCATATTGCCTACTAGGTGATGCGAGGTGGGAAGCGCATTCTTGAAAGGCCATCGAACTGCATATTCTCCAATGATTTGCGGATCATATAAGGTAATATCTGTGTGTTCATTCTGGTGTTTCTCCATCAGGCATAGGTATGTCTTCTTCCCTTTGAGAACAAGACAAAGTCTGTCTGTTGCATCCCCTTCATCCTTAATCCAAGCATACCAGAGGGCAAAGTCTGGGATACGTTCGAGGTTGTCCATATTCAGGGGCCCACAATAGGCGGTGAGATCCTGCCAAAATTGGGCCTCTGGGATAATGTCCACCTCCTGGTTGTCAGTCCCTGCATCTGGGACAAAGGTGGGCAGAGGGTACTTTTTGTTCAAATCCAATGTGACGCCTTGTGGATCATCCCATTCTGGATTCCAACCCCATACAATCATGCGAATAAATGACAGAGCAGCTTCAACGGCTAGCCACGTATATGTGTCAGCTGCAGTGGAGCCCGAGTCTTGAACTAGGCTGAAGCAGCCGAGGTATCCAGCGAGGGTCATTAAGAAGCCGAACAGCATTGATAGCCGAAGGAAAGTAGATGACCAGGGCTCCGTGATTTGGTCTTTGAGCTTCTTTGCAATTTCCCCCGGATCTGAACTTGGGTCGGTTTCTATGGCCTCAGCTACCAGCATGATGAAGGGCATTTGCTCGGGGCCAGTAGTTTCAATGAATTTGGTAAGGGAAAAGAGGGCATCCTCAGATGTGAGGGAGTGGCTCCATTTGTTGCCTGGAATGACTGGAATTTTCAAGCCATCCTTCTCCTCAACCAGATCATTGATACATTTGAACAAGATGCGTTGTCGGAGAATTGCCAAGATTCTCCGCTGCAAAATGATCTGGCTAGGAAAAACACATAAGGTGCCCCCCATTACTCGCAACAAGGGAAACAACAATTCAACACGCGGGACCAAGGTTTGGTGCTGGGCGAAAAAGTGGAAGTATGGAGCAAGACCCAGAATGGCGACCAAGAGCGAACACAGCAACAGTCGGATGTTCCACGGGTGGAGGGGAAGGATGCGGTCGAGAAAACGGGGGATGACATCCGACTGGCGCACGAAGAGAAGGCGGGTATCACGAACATGATGTTTCGCTAGACAATCGAGCAGCCGGGTTTCCGCAACATAGCGCCCATCCTTTAGGCTGAGCATTTCCACAGCAGCGCCTGATAGATCAAATCCCATCTGTTGCAGAATACGAGCCCCGAATGACGGAACACTGGCTAGCATGATTTTGAATGCTGCTTTCGCTGCGCCCAGACTCCCGAATATTGAAATGGTGGTGATTGCAGCATAGAGGAAGCCACCGTTCCCGCCGCCACGGAGCCCAGAGCCTATGTGCATTTCACATTGTTCTGTGCCGAGCAGTGGAAGAATGGCAGATATATCTTGTATTCCGCTTGATAACGTTCTCCCAAATGACGCGGCCATGTGTTCAGAGCGCTGTAACAGCTGGGACGATTCAGAAGATGAAGGGCAGACGTGGCAGACTGGCAGTGTGAGTGACGTGGCAGGCACGTGGGTAGCACGTGGGTACCTAGCGTGATGTCACATATCATGAGGACTGATGGCAATTACGTAACACCGTCAAGTCTCCAAATACTGGCACAGATCTTCCAACGTCAATAACGCTTCAACAACTTCGAATGGCCCATAAGTTTATTGGGGAAAATGGCTTGTAATATGTATCTCCATGTATTCTGCGCGCCAGATTTTTTATTTTGGACAAATGAAATCTCGTGAAAACATTGATTCATCTGTGGCAATGGAACAAAGACAGTACACAGGGGGCGTGACCCAAGGCAGTATGGGTCATACTGCCTTCTTGGTATGTGGCCGGCAGGTTGATGGCAGGTGTCCGGGTAGGTGTCAGGGCAGTAAGCAAGGCAAGTGGGCCTTAATCATGTGCCATGTATGGACTAGATTGGTTGCTGTTATCTTTCCACATTAAAGTAGGGGAGTTTTACATATATTTTACATTTGAACTTTGACACAATTATGTATTTAGTTCCAAGCTGTTTGCCTCCTGCCTGACCGAGTGGATTATCGCCTCAGTATTTTCTGGCTTGATCCTGAACAACTACGGAGCTGGACCGACAGTGTAATGTATTTCTATCTTCCACGCATAGCCCTGAATAGATGGGATGCAGCTCGCTGGTTTTCCCAATGGAATCTTCTCTTTGACGGGCATAGTTTGTGTAGCTTGTCAGCATATATCACACCCAGCTTTTCGGTGCCGGCCAACCCCAAAACCTTCACTGCAGAGCAGGGACAGGAGACGATTGTGCTACATATTGGCAACATAAGTCCTTGCTACAGATAGTGTTGACTTTTCTGCTTTCCAAGTCACTGAAAGTGGACTAGGATTAGTGAGGAGACCAAAAATCTTGTGTGATTTTTGTCGAGGTCCTAATGCAATTAAACAGAACTTCTCTAACGGTGGTGACCAGCACTCCCTTAATACTCTAGGCGAGCATGATTTGTTTTTTTTTCCCCTCGCGGGCTTGTTTAGCAAGAAGATCTCAACAATTATCCGGTCATTCAAGCAGAAACCAACGATAATCTATATTCCTAGGAACAGTCCTACTCTTTGTAAAATTAAGGGTGTCCGTCCTAAGCCTTTAGACCCCGCTTTTAGCAGGTCAGCTCCGATTTTCCGGAAGACCGGCGTTAAACTTTTGGGAATGGCGCTAATCGCAGCACTTGACTGAATTAACCTTTCCTGGGCCATTCCAAGCTAGATGCATCCCCGGCGCAATATTCCACGTGAAATTGAGCGTGTGGCAATCGATTTGATGGCATTTGTGTCTACCATTAACAGCCATTTTGGTATTTTTGGGCTGGCATTTGGAGGGAAATGGCAGCACATGACTGAATTAAGCTTTCCTGGGCCATTCCAAGCCAGATGTATTCCCGGCGTGAAATAGAAGGCCATCCACACGAAATTGAGCACATGGCAAGCAATTTAATGGCATTTTGTCCACCAAGCCAGATGTATTCCCGGCGTGAAATAGAAGGCCATCCACGCGAAATTGAGCACATGGCAAGCAATTTAATGGCATTTGTGTCCACCATCATCAAAACCGGTCTGTACAGTGATGGGCGTCCCGTACGCCCATCACCAGAGGAAAGGCAAAATTCACAGGTCTGTCAAAACCTGTCTGTACAGTGATGGGCATCCCGAGGGAAGGCAAAATTCTACAGTGAAGGGAAGGCAAAATTCACAGACCTGTCAAAACCAGTCTGTACGGTGATGGGCGTCCCGGACGCCCATCACTGCACCAAGTACTATATACTCTATCCTTCGCCATCTCTTTAGTGGTGTATGAACTCAATTATTTGGAGCATATCTCTGTTGCAATATTAGTATACGAGCGTCCTGGACACCCATCACTGCAGGAGGGGGATTTTCCCACGCTATGCCGCTCCCTCTGATCGGCGTCCCGGACGCCCATCACTGCACCAAGGTGTATGTTCTCATACTTGGCCCTCTCTCTAGTTGTGTATGAACTTGATTAATTGGAGGCATACTTTTATTGCAATGTTAGTGTACGGGCATCCTGTACGCCCATCACTGTAGGAAATATAAATTTCCCATGCTGTGCCTCCCTCTGATGGGCGTCCGGGACGCCCATCATTGCACCGAGTAGTATATTTTCATCCTTGGCCCTCTCTCTAGTGGTGTATGCACTCAATTACTTGGAGCATATCTTTGTTGCAATATTAGTATACGCGCGTGTCCCGGGCGCCCATCACTGCAGGAGGGATAATTTCTCACGCTATGCCACTCTCAGTGATGGGCGTCCAGGACGCCCATCACTGGACCAAGTGTCTCATACCTGGCCCTCTCCCTAGTTGAGTATGAACTCAACATATTTTATTGCCATGTCAGTATACAGGCATCCCAGACAGCCATCATTGCTGGAGAGATAATTTTCCCACGCCATACCACTCTCTCTGATGGGCGTCCCGGACGCCCATCACCTACTGGAAGTGCTATGTTCTCACACCTGGCTCTCCCTAGTTGTGTATGAACTTAATTATTTGCCAACATATTTTATTGCCATGTCAGTATACAGGTATCCCAGACAGCCACCATTGTTGGAGAGATAATTTTCCCATGCCATACCGCTCCCTCTGATGGGCGTCCCGGACGCCCATCACTGCACCAAGGACTATATTCTCACACCTGGCTCTCCCTAGTTGAGTATGAACTCAATCATTTGGGAGCATTTTTTATGGCAATGTTAGTGTATGGGCGTCCCGGACGCCCATCATTGCTGGAGAGATAATTTTCCCATGCCATACCGCTCCTTCTGATGGGCGCCCCGGACGCCCATCACTGCTGGAAGTGCTATGTTCTCACACCTGGCTCTCCCTAATTGTGTATGAACTCAATCCTTTGGGAGTGTATTTTTATTTCCAGCGCGAGGGAAATCCAGACGCAGGCTGACCGGCAGGGGCAGGCGAACGAGGGGAGTCTTGAGAGCGTCCAGTAGACATTTTTTCTTCGAATCTTCGGTCAGTTTCGGGGGGCGTCGCAGCAAAGTGGGTAGGAGCGGTTGATCAGACCACGGGGAACCAGAGCAGAGCAACGACAAGGTCTTGTAGAATCAAAAATATGTAGCGGAGGCGTGAGGCACACGAGTTACACTACACGGGGGATGGGGGTGAATCGACCAGAGTGACTGTTTTAAGATGTGGATTGACCGAAGAAGTGCTATCGACATTACAGGCTTTATATACGGAATCAAGGGACCTGACGCGAACATAGATAAAATCAATGATCCACGAAAAGAGACGGAGTTGAATGAGTGGATGGCGATGACTCGCGGACAATAATCTAAAAGGAGAAGGAGTGGGCGCGGGTTCTGCTAATACCGTGATCTCGCTCGCTATTGATAGCGATTGATTGTGTCATTGTTCCTTTTATGCCTGCATAGTCACCCTCTTTATAAAATTAAGCCTCTCGGTCTGTCTGAAGCCATATCTCCATATGGTTATATTGCGCTGCCCAATCAAAGCACGGGCCGCTCGGCACAACAGCTATTAGCGGCATCCAATCGGCATGTGGAACTTCAATTATATTTAGCTCCGCCGGATGCCGATCTGCGGAATTGCTGGATCGGTGAAATACAGCTTTCGTGAAGGTTTTTTTTTTGGAACTTATAATTTTTATGTTTGCTCTTCTCGGCTTTGCATCACTTCACTTCACTCTCTTTATGAGATTAAGCCTGTCTGAAGCCATATCCCGATACTCCTTTTTCTTCAGCTTTAAAGGCCGCTTCTTTCTCTGCTCTAAAAACTAACATCAGCAAGTGGGAGCCGGCGCGAAGCGCCGGCGAGCGCTTGTCTCATATAGTATCATGTCTTTCGAGTGCAATTTGATTTATTTGCGCGCATTTTGTGTGATCTTATAAGTGGAATACAGTAAGATATAGGATATAATTTCTCCTACATGTGGTGCAACATTAGGGGTGCTCAATTCTTAACTCGCCCGTCCCGTCTCGTCAAATAATCAATTAATATTTGCTCGGAACACACAAACTTCAAACTCCGCCACGTTGCAAGGCAACCTCTCGCTGTTTCCTACCTCTAACATGCTGCTTGAGCCGTGAAAATGATCAATAAATTACCATATAAGTTCCTGGGCCAAAGATCTGCCCAGAGAAAATTACATGACATTTGTTAACGAGCCGAAAACATCGGGAAGACAAACAGAGTGAACTCGATGAGATAATTTTTTTCTTTGCCCGCAATGGATCCCATACCATCTATAACACATTTTAGCTCTGCGGCGCTACTCAAATTCGGTGAATGTGGGGCAGAGGGCCGGTCAGTGGGCCACCGGAAATGCTCAGGCTTAGCGGAGTTTGAAATTTGTTTGTTCCGAGCAAATATTAATTGATTATTCGACGAGACGGGACGGGTGAGTTAAGAATTGAGCACCCCTATTCAGCGTAACCTTGGTCAAAGGTTGCAAAAAATCTGTAATTTCTCCTGGGGGAAACATATTTTCCCTCATTTTCGTGAATCGATGAAACTGATGCTATTTTCGCACATTTTCGCAGAAAATTGCCCAAAATATCTGAGGGGGGTTTTCCTGATGCGAATCTGCCCTATCACAGAAAGCGGCCGTATTGCGTGCGTCCTGAACCACCAATCCACGTGGAAAATCAGTTTCACAGTCGCTCGGACACCGTAGAAGGCTGGCACTGTAAGTAAAACCTGCTCCGTCGTTTTTACCCCCCAAAAATTGAGCATGGACTCCCAATCTCTGCCCGTCATTAACTCTGTTGCGCCAGCCCTCTCCCATGTCGCCCAGCCTGCTGCGGCCCCTCCAGAGCGCGAGGAAACCCCCCTCGTAGCCTCCACCAATCGGTCTATGGCAGGCCAGACCAACACCTCCTTCACGACCATGTTGGGACGGCAGGCGACGGCCTCCACCGACTCGTTGATCAATTCTCTCGCGGACGCACCACCCTCAGCCCTCGCGACTCCCGCATCCAAGGCCCACGGCCCCACGTCCTCTGCCGCTGTGACGGGTCCCTATACCGGCATTTCTAGGCCTCAGCAATATACCAAATGCTATTTCTTGTCCTGTTGTGGCTTGCGAGCAGCCCTTACATCAGGAATATTGGACTGAAGCTTGTTAAAAGTCCCCCAGTCCTGGATAGATAACCACACAAAGTCCAATTCAAATTAACTGGTGTCGTGTGTTCTCCGCGTTCGAGCCGAGCAGCAAGATCTCCTAAGACTGCCGTGTCTAGATTCACCAGTTTGGACGCTATGTCTTTGAAGCGCTGACGGTTGACCAGAATATGACTTCCCGTGTGAGCGCGCTTGATTTGAGAATCGTTGAACGCAACCATGGAGAAATATAGATCCGTTTGAAAATGCTTGTGGTGATACATAAGCAAGTGTTTTTTGTGTGATTCTGCTGAAATCTTGCGCTTATGAGCAGGATGTCCAATGCCTCCCATCCCGCAAGGGAACAACCAAGGGAACATGCTGGGATACAACTGAAGGTTGTGGAACAGTGACTCGGGGGTTTCTGCTTGGCCCACGCCAGGACTCTGCCACCTGATTTCAAGTGAGCGAGTGCATTGAGTTTCAATGTTCGAATGTCATCCAACGCAAACTGCTGGCCAGTGAGTCCTGCAACCGAGAATGAACATGTTCCAGAAGCCCCATTCAAACGTCTTTGCCACATATTTACTTGTCCTGGTTGGCATTATCACCAGAGGAGTCCATGATGCGGGCAAGCTATGTGCCACGGGCTCCGGGACTTGTGAAACTCACTGCCGGGGCGGATAAACAGTGGCATGCACTGCAGGGTGTGCTGAGAGGGCACAGGGATTCGGTCCCGTCTGTTGCATTCTCACGGGACGGCACCCGCATCGTCTCCGGCTCCATCGATCGCACAATCCGGATCTGGGACACAGAAACCCACGCGCAGATTGGGGCGCCGCTGGAAGGGCACAAGGGTGTGGTCTGGTCTCGGGGGTTGAGCTCACCTTTTTGAGTCAAAATGCAAACTGGCGGTCAGGCAGGCGAAAGTAACCTTGGACTCGTGGTCTGCAACACTTCTAGGACCAATATGAGTATTTCTACAGAGAAAAAATCCTCACAGCTGACCAGTGGTGTTGGGGGTTGAGCTCGCCTTTTCGAGTCAAAATGCAAACTGGTGATCAGGCGGGCGAAAGTAACCTTCGACTCGTGATCTGCAACACTTCTAGGACCAAATATGAGTATGAAAAAATCCTCACAGCCGACCAGTGGTGTCGGGGGTTGAGCTCGCCTTTTCGAGTCAAAATGCAAACTGGTGATCAGGCGGGCGAAAGTAACCTCAGACTCCTGGTCTGCAACACTTCTGGGACCAATAGGAATATTTCAACAGAGAGAAAAAATCCTCACAACCGACCAGTGGGTCTACTGAAATTAAACAGCCGACTGCACAAGGAGGTGTTGACATACAAATCCGAAATGATGGTGCAGTTGGAGCAACGCTTCCCACTCTCTCTTTCGACCCAGACTCCCGCTTTCGACCACGAGGGTGGAGAGCCAGGTGGAGAGTGGGAAGGGATGCTAGGGTCGGACGATGGGGTCTACTGAAATTAAACAGCTGACTGCACAAGGAGGTGTTGACATACAAATCCGAAATGATGGTGCAGTTGGATCCATGCTTCCCACTCTCTCTTTCGACCCAGACTCCCGCTTTCGACCATGAGGGTGGAGAGCCGGGTGGAGAGTTGGAAGGGACGCTAGGATCTGGCGATGGGGTTCACTGAAATTAAACAGACATTAGCACTGACTGCACGAGAAGGTGTTGACACAAATCCGAAATGGTGGTGCGGTTGGAGCCATGCTTCCCACTCTCTCTTTCGACCCAGACTCCCACTTTCGACCACGAGGGTGGAGAGCTGGGTGGAGAGTGGGAAGGGACGCTAGGGTCGGGCGATGGGGTTCACTGAAATTAAACAGACATTAGCACTGTACTGCACGAGGAGGTGTTGACGTACAAATCCGAAATGAAGGTGCAGTTGGAGCCATGCTTCCCACTCTCTCTTCCGACCCACACTCCCGCTTTCGACCACGAGGGTGGAGAGCTGGGTGAAAAGTGGGAGGTGTTGGCCTTTTGTACACTGTGCAAATGAACATGCTGTGCTTGCACAGAATGGCACAGCCATGAAGCAGCGCGAGATGCTGAATTGTCCTGCAAAACCGAGCCTTATATACATTTTCGGACAGTCATTCCCGGCCCGCTTCGGCTTTCGGGAATATACGTAGGTCCCCGTTGTTTGGAAGAGATCAACATTGTTACTGGGTCGCCGCTCGGCTTCGGGCCGATGGCTGCTGCCACGGGTTCTGCTCATGGAATACATAAAATGGATTTTAACGCTCTTACGGGATAACCCGGGCAGAATTGCCGGCTGGCCAGATGTGGTCGAGAGCCGCGAGAAATTGTATTTCTGTCAGTCGTCTGGCTATTTTTGATCTGCTGATACTTTTTTCTGGGTCTGGGATGAAAGTCGAGCGCCAGCAATGACTTACACCGCGCCGGTATAGTGGCAGTTCAAATGCCCTAAGGCTGATTTATCATGGGCTTTACAGCTAAGGGCGGAACTTAAGGCGTGGGTGATTTTTCATCAAATTTTGACGTTTTCACCAGAACGGCTACTACAATCTTAGTTCTTACCCTGAAAATATAACCAATAGATTTGCATTGTGATTCCGGAGGGCCCTGCATGTTCGAAATTTTGTTGGATGACTAAGATTGCGTTATTCGGAAAATATCGAGTTTTTGTGCAGGACATTCGATTGAGCTAGTTTTTTTATACAATGGACTGACAAGTGTCCCAGAAGGCCCCACGTCCTCGTATAAGCCGCATACCTCATAGCTCAAATCTAGTATAGAGCAGAGAGTTGAATAGAATTGTATTCCTCAATGCATTTAAATCATGGTATATATATACACAATCTGCGGCCGTATTACAGAAATTGGCAGTACCGAAGGCGCGGATCGAGAATGTTCTGTTTTGGGATGTTTTTAAAGAATTCCTAATATCTCAGTGGGTTTTGCACCCATTCTCATGAAACCTATATAGAAATACTCGGCTAATCTATGCGGAATTAGTGATAGAAAGAAAGTTGTAAAATATTGTATATTCAGAGAAAGTGGTTTGAAGGGCCTTTTCGTGGATGAATGATGTGGATTTTTGTTAGGTAAGGCCTTGCTACATTTTGATAGATGTGATAGAGTCAGATTTACAAAGAGTTCAGCAGTGAATTCAAATATCACAATATTTCCTGATTACTCGTATCTTAAGCAGATGTCCTGATTTCGTATGTACATGTTTGTTTTCACACGCCACCGCTGATCCCCGATGTTACGATTGTTTGTTTTCGACGGAGCGCTCATGGGCGCTCATCCCGAATCAGATTGTTCATGTTTGTTTGCACACGCCACCGCTGATTTCTAGCGTTGCAACTATTTGTCTTTGACGGAGCGCTCGTGAGCGCTCAAAATCTAAGTTCTGGAACGTTCGATGGGCTGTGCATCCTAACGTTAAATCCTCAACGCCCGTTAGGAATGTAACCTCCGTTTTTGGCTTGGTAAAGATCTATTCTCTCACGCGCACAGCCCACACGGACACACCCGAGCCGCTCCAGTCCCGCTCAAAAGGAAGACCGCCACGCCATCCTGCCGCCTCTTCCTCCCTCTGCTTGCCCCCATCATTGCCCGTCACTCACTGCGGTCCTCGGCGCCTTGACGATATCTCCGTCCACTCATCAAGCTGTGCCTCGGCCCTCAAGTCTCGCTCACCTTCAAGCTTCGGTTTCTAATGACCCAATGAGGGAGCCGCAAGTCTGCGCAAGTTTAGATCAAAGCGCGCTCAAAAGCAACAGCACTGAAGCCCATCCATAATCAAATCCTCATCAATTGTATCAACTGACTCAACCCCACTCAACCTGGCCAAGATTTGCCAGCCGGTCAACTCAAACTCATGGCGCTTTTGGCAGGTACCGCATGCAACCTCAACTCCCCGTGGCGTTTCTGGCCCAGATACGCCAGCCAAGCAATCCTCAGTCGTTTTTGCAGCGCCGGCGCGTTCCCACACGCACACACATACCTCCACATTGAAGCCTAGCACCCGACTCAAGTACTCGCTGTACCTGCCACCACGTGGACTGTGCACCGTACATTTGACGATGAGGAGGCTGGCTGGGAATGCGAAGCCCCCTGGTACGTCGCTGTCCGTCGCTCCGCTTTCCCGTCTCGAGTCTGACTTCGCTCGCGCAGTTTGCACCTTACCAGCACGATGCACGCATAACCCGCCGTAGCCCCCCACGGGACAAGATCCCCGACTTCGCACCCGCGGCACATGGGATGAGACGTAGGGTATGCTCTTTCCCCGTACGTCTTCCCTCCTTCCCGATCTTACTCGTCGCACCCACAGTTCGCGTCCGCGACGTCGCCCACTTCGCACGACGTGTCCCGCACACTCGTAGGGCCACGCCGCGCCTGCGTGCAAAATGCTCGCACCGCGCACCCTCTCGCTCCCTCGACGACAGAACCGATGGGGAAGAGGAGGATAGGATGGGACGGTGTGTACGAGGCTGCCTTAGTACGTCGTTCTCCCCTACATTCATTTCCTGGCTTGCGCACTCGCAGCTTGCGTTCGCTACTCATCCGGCCTCGCATCCCCTTCCGCTGATAGCGGAGTTTAAAAGCATAGACGGGGTAATATCGGATCGCAGCAGGGTCAACTGACCAGCGGGGTTTAAAATGGCTTCGGACGGACAGAGAAATGTAATTTTATAAAGAGGGTGAAGAGGGTGGTAAAGTGGCCATCACTCAACACCCACAAAGGCCACGTGTTAGCCACCCAGCTCCATACCATCGCCCCGCTACCGCTTTTCACTCTCAGTCATGACTCCGCTTACTGCTGATGAGCTAGCTTTCCTCGAGACTGCCACACCGCCTGAACAATACAATGAAGCGAACCTTCTTCACCACCAGCTCGTCACTTCCCCACTGCTCACCTACTCTGCACTCAAGCATCGTGCGGCAGACTTCCCGTCTCGTGGACTCTTCGGAATAAGCACAAGTGATCGGGTCTATGTTAACACCAACGCACCCAGCAGCGCTGTGATCTGTGGCGTTCAGGTGGGTTTCCTCCGCGTCAACGTCGCTGTGCTCTGGTTTGAGTCCCCACCCTATTTTTAGGGCTCGGGCAAGAGCCATACCGTCTCTTGCTTCCTTGAGTGTGCGTTAATCGCAGATCCACGGGTGGGCCAGCTTCCGGAGCCTTTGAGCGCTCTTGTGTACGTGGGTTCGATTGCTCTGCAGACAAATTGGACTTACCACCTGCAGCTTTCACTTTGATACGCAAGACACTGGTCGCGCATGCGAGGCAGCCTTCCTCTCATCACCGGCCACTCATCATCTAAACCATGCTGTCCTGTCACAAGTTACGGTCCTTTGTTCGTACGTATCGCTGTCCCGTTGCTGGCTGTGCCACCGCTCAACTAACTTCCCACTTTGAAGACCCAGCAACGTCACCCGTCGACGACGTGCTTACGCTTCCCTGGCCCAGGTCCGCGTTGAGCCGCTATACTTGTCAGAAAAGGACCTCACAGCGGACCGGATGCTCGCAATCATGGGTTGCGACAATCTCGATGTACGTCTCGCTAGCCTTGCCGACATAACTCTTGACAATCCTTCTATTGGATAGACTATGCCGCTCTACATGCACATCGCATTGCTCATCATCCGTGATATAGGCGTCGATGCGTTTAGCTATCTAGGTCGGTGGGTAGGCGGATGGTGGCTCAGGAACTGATTCATTTCGCACAGAATTCAAGCGCAGGATTGGCCTCGAACGTCTGAATCAAACGCAGAAGGCGATGATTAAGCTTCGATTGGACTTGTTGGATGCTTTTATTCGCTCAGGTGCACGCGAGATTGAATCCTCCTGTGCGCACCTTAAATAAATTGACCCACGCCTCCCCCACTCTGACATTGCCTTAAAAGGCATATCTCATCTTATCTGCTCACGTGTGTCTCTATGTGCCGCTCTGGCCGTGTCTAGACCTATCGCAAGCCATTGCTGCTATCGGTTCTCTGGCGTAGTGGTTATGATGCGTGCTTCATCCACGATGTTGATGGTTCTCGGGTTCAAACCCGAGTGCACGCATTTTTGCTTCTATTTTCGTGTTTTTTTCTCTCTCTCCCTACTGTCCAAGCCCCACGCAGTGGGCCCCGCGGCGAGGGTACTCCGTGGAGCAGGCCCAGCGGCCAGCGCTCGGGGGGTCCGCGGGGGTCTTCCCCGCGCTGGATAATCCTCACTCCCAAATAAGCATTAAATATATTCAAATACACACGAAAAAATATATTTCAAAGCTCCACACAGTGGGCCCCCGCGGCGAGCGGTTGCACCACGCAGTGGGCCGCACGGCAAGCGCCAGGGGGGTCGGAGGGGGTCTCCCCCGCACCAGATCCCAAATATACTGAGAATGAGCTCAAAAGCACGGAAAATTAGGAAAATTAAATTATTCCTTCACTTGGATATGTCATCAGGCAAAAGGAGGGGGTCTGGGGGAACACTGCTCCCCCCAGCAATAAATATGTCTCAAAACACCCTCCCACAACCGACTCTGACAGACGTGTCCAATAAACACGTGCTGGGAAAGGAGCACGTGACTGTCAGAGTGGGGGAGGGCGAAGGGGCTTTCCTTAAATATTGCAGGCAGTCGACAGAACAGTGCAATATGCATTCAAAGTCGACTCACTGCAGTTGTCTGTGTGGAAATAGACCAAGGGATCCCACAACCCACCGACAATAGCACCGTTGCCGCCGCACCGAGGCTCGAAGCGCTAACTACCGAATCGGGACATAAATCCGGCCATCCTATTACTTTCGAGCTCATTTCACTTGAATGAGTACGGGATTGCACAATTGTATCAGAAATAGCTATAAAAATGTTCATACACCTCTGGGTTAATTGTTACTACGCCGTCCTTGCGCTTGTTCAAAGCTCTCATCAAAGAGTCACGTGCTGTTGATAGTGTGTCAGATCCAGCGATCGTGCAGTGAGACAACCAAAACTCTTTTCAGAACTTGCAGATTTTGGACCCGAAAGATAAACGAGTGTGCGCGAATAGCAATGATAGTGTGCTAAAGAGCGACAGATGAATGTTTGTATAAGGTCGAACATTGAACCAGAACCAAGGACACTGTCACATTAATCAAGCAACCAACTCAGACTCAAATATCCGAAATGCGAGGGAAGTCATCGAGACGTTTTCTAATGCCCGGGCACACGCTCATTTTTTCTGAGGGCAATAATTTTTTCTCAATTTGCCGGATTTTCTTTGAATTTTAAAAGTATCAAAAAACCAGCGGCGGTGTCAAATTGAACGTAATACTATAGTAAGCCGGTGAATAGCTTGCAGAAAAGAATAATGGAACATCATCATCATCATCCTCATCTCTTGCTTATTGACCTAGCTCCTGAATACCGCCACTGCATATACTTTATAACTCTTTTCCACCACATCGTGCGCCGATGTCACTACATCCCTCGCTTCCACCGCTCCCCCATCCACCATCTCCTCTCCGCCTTCCCCATCCTCCGACGGGAGTTCGAGTCCATTGACCCCCTCTCACTGGCGACGCGCGCGCCTGCCGGCGCGCTGACGGCGCACATTGCAGACTCAAAGGAGGACGCGGAGAAGGATGTGGAGAAGGTGGTTCAGAAGGGAGGCTTCTGTGTTTTCACGGACGGGTCGGGGTACGAAGGCGGAGTGGGCACGGCGGCGGTCGCGATGCGTGCGGGAGTGGTTGGCGAACAGAGGAAGAAGCACCTCGGGCTCCTGACGGAGCACACAGTCTTCGAGTCGGAAGTCACCGGCGCCATATGCTTTGTCAGGTTTCACACAGCTCATCATGTCACAGTCTTCCGCGGAAAAACTCGCATTCCGGACTCATCGTGGCCTATGGCAATTTCGCCGAATGCCATTTGGTTGTCGCAATGGGCCTAGCGTCTTTCAGCGTGTCATGCAAAATATTCTGGCCCCATTTCTATGGATTTTTGCGCTAGTTTACATTGATGACATTGTGGTGTTCTCGCTGACGTTTTAGGATCACATTCAGCACCTAGATCAGGTCTTAAAGGCAATTGCGGACGCGAATGTAACGTTGTTGCCATCAAAGTGTCATTTCGCATATCAACTCTGCTGCTACTCGGCCAAAAGGTTTCGCGATTGGGCCTTTCTACGCACAAAGAAAAGTTCGATGTGATCCTGAACTACAACAATTCCTCGGAATGATGGTCTACTTCTCATCTTACATTCCATTCTATGCCTGGATTGCGCATCCATTCTTCAACTACTGAAAAGGTTGAAGCCTGGGAGTGGAATGAATTGCCAAGAAGCATTTGAACTCGGAAAACAGGTCCTTACCAACGTCCCTGTGCGAGGATATGCAATCCGAGGTAAGCCCTATCGTCTCTATAGCGATGCTTGTGACTTCGGGCTAGCCGGGAAGCTCGCACCTCGCAATAGCACCATGCAGAGCAGTACCCTACGCTGTCGCGGATGGCGTGGGATTATCTTGCGATCCAGGGTTCTGCCACGGCTTCCGAATGTGCATTTTCCAATGGGTCTCTTACCGCAACCCTTCGGCGCAACCGGCTGTCTCCTGGTGTTGCTCCTGATCCGCTCCCTGTGGCTTTGTAAAACAAAACAAAAAATGGGGGATGGGAGGCCGCGAAGCGGCCGACCACCCCCTTGTATCTTTCAAAATCGTCTTGTTGAAGGTATCCACTTGCTGATTTGTCGGCGCAAGAATGGCCCGTTTCAAACATGCCAGAGGGTTCCCGAGAACCTCTGTCGGATAGACAAAGCTAGCCAGTTCTTCTGCCGAATAAACGGTCTGCAGCATATCTAGTTGAACTTCGGGACCTGCACCATCGCCAATTGCGTCAACAAAGGCAGCAAACTCGAGATCTTCTGCATTTTGGATTGGCTCCGTCAACCGCGCCACGGTGAAGCAAGAAAAAGGTCGCGACGATTTTATGGAAGCATCTACCACCTGAGCGCGAGTACCCCGCCGAATGACAGGACAGGTTTGGCGGAAGTCACCCAAGAGAATTAGAACTTTGCCGCCGAAAGGCAGGTCGTTCCCCATAATTCGGCGAAGGAGGTCATCGATGCAGGCAAGAACAGCACGATTGGCCATCGGGGCTTCGTCCCAGATCAGTAGAGCAGCTTCATACAGTAGTTCGCCGCGTGGATCTCCACGTTCAACGGGTGATAGCAGCATCTCGTTCTTCTCATTGACGGGAACCTTCCTAATGTTAAGATTTGTTGATAAGAACAGCGAATATAAACATACCTTAAAAGCAGAATGAGTAGTCCGGCCACCAGGGTACAGTTGGGTGGCAAAGGCTGCAATAACTGTAGGAATTACGAGCTTCCCGAGTGATCTGACCCTGTCACACAAAGTATTCACGAGCATAGTCTTTCCACGGCCAGCCTTTCCATCGACGAAGAGGCACAGTGGAGTGCCATTTAGTACTGCATGAAGCGCATAATCATAGATCTCTAATTGCCCTTGCTTTAAAATTGCCACAGCATCATCTGCCCGTTGAGAAAGGAGATTCGGATTGGCACCCCAGCGTATGAGTTCGTGCTCGACTTCTCGAGAATGAGAGATTGGTTCGGGCAGCCCGAAATCGCCGAGGTGTTTTCCCTACTCTTCCGGCAGCTGCGATAGTTCTTCGAGAGCGGAGTTTAGTCCCATAGGAATGATATTGTTGGCACGGAGGAGGAAATCGTAAGATAGCTCGTTCTGGAAGGTGTCCCACATTGTGATGGGACTGTCGACACAGTCATTAACGAGCAGATGCACGAAAAGCAATCGCAATTGACGAGGAGTTCGGAGGGTCTGTACAGCTTCAAGCATCGCATAGGTCGCTTCATTGGTGTCAGCAAAAAGTCCAGGCTGGATCACAACGTCTTGGAATGTGGAATATTCAACGTTGTCCACTGTCAGTGCATCTGTAAATGAAAGACAGGGCTTGTGCTGCAAGATGGCTCTAAGATAGAACAGTTCACCCTGTGATGCGCGGACAGACTGGATGCGGCTGAGATGGGAGCGGTCTTTGCTCCGCAGAATTGCGTGCCTCCGAGAGGCTCCGACCAAGTTGGGTTGCTCCCGAAAGTACTGAGGTTTGAGATCATTTTCGTCATCGTATTTGACGAGGCGGAAGAGACTGTAGTATTCGGCGAATGTGAGAGACTGGAAAGAGCGTTGTGCAGCCAAAGGTCCATCAGGGAAAGAGCCTAATGGACTCAAGAAGTAACGCTCGAGTTGCGACAACGTTGGATTAAGCCCTGTCTTCCTTGCATATTGCCGATTGGCAGGAATTGCTATTGTAGATTAACATGTCACGATCCAAAAAATTATGTTCTCAATAACCCAGCTTGCAACCGCTTGATCAGTCGCAAATTTCGGACTTCGGCACATTTGAAAAAGGGGATGATGACCCGCGGAGCGGGTCGTCAACCGCTTGTATTTATATAAGAAGATGGGTCTTGAAAGAAGAGAATGTGTTTGTGAAATGTTTAGATCACCTCATTTTGTAGCCCCCATGAAAGCTGCCAGCAATCCTCTGCACAACCACATTCAGCCTTATTCCAAACCCATTGATGATACAGGACCGATTTTCAGACTGCGGCATGTGCTCCAGAATCTGGCTAAGTTTTATTGATTGACACATCGTCAGAGCGGAGATTTTTGATGACACTAACCATCCAAATGTTGAGGCAGCATTTGAGGTCACGGGTGTTCAGCCCCCCGAGCTCAACATTTTTGTAGAGCATGAAATGCTCATTATACAGGGACAGCGTGTCCCCAGACATTGTCCTATACCGCACCCGCCCGCGGCACCACCACCAACACCCATCACTTCACAATCGAGGCCAACACCTATCCGCCCATCTTCTCTTGAAATCAAAGAATTCCATTATGGTAAATTCTATCGGGCTCTCCGTTTGCCGCCAGGAACTGAGGTAAGTGATTTGCGGTGATATCCTGTTAGACAACTACTATCAACTGTGTAAAATTAGGTGGCAAACGTCCGGGCAGCTCTAACCGACGGCGTTGTTACAGTCACATGGCCCCGCGTAATGACTGACGGGATTGATACTTTTTCCAGTGACCGCCAAAAATAATGCAACCCCAGCCAGAATTTTAGACTGTCGAGCTTGCGATTAGCGTATATATACAGTATAGTAGGGTTCCTTGGATAGTGAGATATCCTTGGGTATTATTTTTTTAAAAACTCCCGAGCGTCATCCCAGGTTAAAATTTTGTTACGAAATACATCCTATATCGAAGCCTCGTGTTCTGAATTAATTTCAAGCGCATAGACGCGTCGGTGCTGGAAGAGAAGGTCGTTTGGTCTAATTCATTGCCTAATCAGGTCATCAATCACTTTCCTTCTCGTTGATTGTCCATTAATCGGGCCACTATTGACCTGAACTATTTCCCTTATTAAGGTCAAACTTCTTGGCTGCAATCTCCTCTAAAAAATCGGGCAATCCGGCCGAGATTGATGCATCTAAAATGAGATCGCGCACACAAAAGACGTGACACCTTTGTGGGCACGTGATACATTTGTTGACAAGTGATCGTCCTTCTTCTGTCCGCGCCCAGCCGCGCCGCTGTCCGGTCTCCCGCGCAAATCCGACCTATCCCGCCCTGAATCCGACTGCTACGGGAATAGCCGCCAAAAGTCAACCCACAGGAGCCGATGGGGCAGAATGATGATGTGTGACATCACGCTATCCAAGGAACCCGATGTGTGACTGTTCGGCCGTTGAGATCAATTTTTTTATCTGGCTACATTCTACACACTTAAATTGTGAAATTTCGAGGCAGTATAGCTCATTATAAGTTCTAGTATGTACAAACTTAAATCCAGATTTAATTTCTTTGCATTGCGGACTTGGCATCAGAAACATCAAAGTGGGTATCCAAGGAACCCTACTATACTGTATATGCCTTTGATGCTGCAAAAGAATTATGTTTGTAAAAGTGCGCATCTCTCGGGGCAATATATATTGTAACATTATTATTCTGTTTCATTGCGTACGTACTTGTTGCGCCTTACGGAGGTCAAGCTTGGGATGTTCCATGAGTCTTCTTTTATATGTAGTCGGAATGCGGAACATACGAAGGCCGAGGCAAATATGTGCACCATTGTCCCCCGGTTAAAAATCTTCCGAGCCGAGCCGGTCTTTCGTCACGTTGTAGAACCCAGAGTTGGTTCGAGTTTTGTGCGTCCTTCCCCAATCTTGCGTGCGTACCAACCCGGCGGTGTTGACGTGGGGAGATCTGTATGTTTGAAGCCTGTTGTTACCGCGCCCCTTTGAATCCGCTCATTACCGATCATCGGAGTTTTACCTCACAACGCGCAGAGAAAGAGAAATGTTTTGGGCACAAAAAAAAAACTTAAAACTATATATTTAAAAGTTGACAGTTTAGGTGTGCGTGCCTTGTCCAGTTGTATGGCAAGATATCTCCTGTGTGCGAAGAGGAGCATTTATTCGCGGGCAACAGTTTTCAATGTTGCCCGCTCTTACAGTTGATGGAATCATTGCACTTGATATTCTTGAGGGGTCGGTGAACAAGGATAAATTCATCGAGTACATTGACAAAGGTTGGTGAGCAACCCTGTGCTCGATAAAATATAAATTTATTCACCCAATACAAGGCACCTCTATTGACACCTTATCCGGGTCCACGCAGTGTTGTTGTACTGGATAACGGGGCTAAAACCTCCATTTCAAGGGTCCGTTGTAATTTTATCTATTTGACTTCGTTCTCACTGCGGTGCTTTACCTCAAACCACGCAATTTCGATGCTACCAATAATCGAATTTTCTTGGAGAGCTGTCAGCGCCTGGGTATGGAGTTATGCATGCAGATATGTCGTAAACCTTCCAACTAAGCTATCTGAATCTTAATTTGGGCCACAACATGGTTCTATCACGCTCCGTTGCTCTGGGGACCTTGTTTCCGGTCCTCCCCCACCCCTCAAGAGCAGCCATTTATATCCCTTACATGGGTTGCATATTGAGTGAGATGAATTTAAATACTCCCTATATCCTCTAGGGATAAATCCCGATGGAGCCGGGGCCCCGTTTCAACCCTCGCGGCGTGTGTTGGCTGGGTGGCCAGCTAGCCTGTTATTTGGCCATGTTGGACCGCCGCCCGAAAGAAGTTCACTGTGACACCAAATCTTCAGAAATTTTGGTAGGGGTAGTCTTGAACTCTTCGTAGGATACCTGCCTTCATTCTGGGATAGTTGGGTTAGCATTGGACCAGTGTACAGATTGAGGAAGAGGCGTTAATGCCTAGGTGGCCAGCTAGATGGTCAAAAATAGTAATGTTCCGCCCAACTCTTTACACCGAATGTTGAACATTTTGGAAGTGGATTGTGATCGTGAAGACAGTATGGGACAGCTACGCAGACGACTCAAAAACCACATCACTACCTTGTGACGAGGGAAGAAAGCTGAAAGATCGCAGGAACTGGGACGTGCTGCTGAGGCAAAACATCGCGAAGAACCTGATCGGATTTATCGAATGTGGCCGCAGCTTATCCCGCAGTCGTTGAAAAACAAGAGAATTCGTATGTTTCAAGAGCAAACTAGCTCCATGGCACTGTCTACATTCACTTGTGCGGTATGCGCGGAGTCCACCTCGTTATGTTCACACTGTTCCATCTCTGCTAATGATCCCAACTTTGACTTGACAATCTTGAGGCGCCCAGACCTGGTCTACCCAAAGTCCTCCAAGAAATCACCGGTCGACCCCAAGAAGCCCGCGAGTTGGGGCATTGCGGGTGATCAAACCGATCCAATATACATTCTCGGGTAAATCAGGACGCACGTTGTGCTTCGTAGCGGAAACAAACTGGCCACCATGACACAAGGCATCGAGGGACCAGCGACACCGGTAACAGATCTCTCTATGAAGTGGGAAAATGTTCATAGAGAGACCGGTCGATCTGAGTTTGACGGCGGCTTGTCATCTCAGCCCTGGGATCCCGTTTCATTGTTGATGCGCCTGTTGCGACGTTGTTTGGGTCCGCATTTACGCCCAGAGCATGCTACAAAAATTTGGAGGACACAGAAAGTTGCGTATTGAGCAGGACTAGGGACCCTTACAAGAGCTGCAACGGTGGCATTTTGGGCCACGGTGGGAGCTTGGGCACGGGCAGCCGACACTAACTTACTGCATCGGCCATAGGGATGTGGGAGGGAGTCGTTGTTCTTATCCTCTCTTTCATAGAAAATCTAATGTTTTGCTTTTCACAACATCTTATTCAGTCAATCCAGGTGCCAATGCTGGTGGCATGCTTCTAGGATCTTCAAACATCACTCAAATTAACAGGTAAAAAAACCTGCGACATTCCCCATCCCACCATTTTATAAAAACACTCCAAAAAGCTTCCTCTTGATCACACCAAAAGTGCCGCAAGATTGCAAGACCGCAAAGCCAGTCGAGATTCTCACAAGATCACTCGTTCGACTCTGGCTGTGGGCTTAAATTGTGAAAATTGAAAGGCTGTTGGGTACCGCATGGTTGTGATAAATTTTGAGAGGACTCCTCAG
Source organism: Mycena olivaceomarginata (assembly GCA_029378375.1). Classification (NCBI taxonomy): domain Eukaryota; kingdom Fungi; phylum Basidiomycota; class Agaricomycetes; order Agaricales; family Mycenaceae; genus Mycena; species Mycena olivaceomarginata. The sequence continues at coordinate 56,663 of JARKIC010001220.1, forward strand.
AACTCTCACAGCCTTCTCGTGTCTTATTTGTGCATTTTTTTGGAAGGTTTTTTCCCGCATTTTGACCTTGTGAGCTTGTTCACAAGCTCACAAGGTCCGAAAGACCGCAAGATTTTTGTCGAATCGCTGATGTCTTCCTTTTGTCTTCTGTTTAGGCACGCGGCTACCTACCGACGCCCGTCTTCGTTGGCTGTCGTTTTCAAGCACCTTCAAGTACTTCCATGCCGCTTAACCGTCGCACTGCTGTCCTGCACATATCGACGTCTACCGACCCTACGTTCGAGTTCCGCTCCGCCTACTAAGGACCAGCGGTGCGTGCGTACTGCATCCCACCGTCTCCCTCGCGAACTCACCGCAGTGCTCATCTCTGTTCTGTGCGCCCCGACGTTTGCGCGCCCCAATGTCTGCATCGTCGCCACCCGTTGCACGTGTACCTTGTTGTACACGACTCCACTCCGACTCCCTCTCGATGTCGATGATATGGTCTTCTGGCCATGTTTTTGACAAGACCATCAACCCTACTGATCAAGACTTTCCCGCCTTTTCCGCCCGTCTTGCTTGCTGTTTGGCAGGGCTGTCGCGCACGTCAGTTCATGTGGTCCATAAACCAAGACTCTAATGCCCTTGAAATTCCGCCGTTAACCGACTCTATCTGACATCGAATCTACGGTCAAGTAATGGCTAAGCATATCCACCCTAAACATCTCCACAAAACCAAACACAGACAGCAACAGCATTCTCAATACCAACACCGCCAACCGTCCGGATTCATCAAGTCAAAGTACAAGAAGCCGCAACTTGCATTTTGCTCTCGTCTGTTCATTCCACCTCCATATTTCCCCTAAGCGGTCTTGTTTCTCAAGGTTTCCAGACATTTCAAGAGAATGATCTGGGTCTGTTGCTATCCAAAACCGCCGCCCTCAAGTTCTCATTTTTCAAGACTACATTCTTGTCTACATAAACGCTCCTTCTTGATGATCTGTCTTGTCTTCCTCTTCAAAATTCGACTTGTCCCTCCGTTTGGGTCCCAAGCCCGGTACGCCTCAACCTGCATCAACTGCGCAAATGAGATAACCATCCCCACATCGCTCGTCGAGTCGTCGCCTCTCGGCGAATTCTTGCGCCGCCTGTCTGCGCGCGTCGCCCACATCCCACCTACTCTACGCACCGCAGTCAACACCATGCTTTTGCTCGCAGCTCCCCATACCGTTCGTGCCGCTCTCTAGTCCTGCTTTCGGAGGCTTCCAGCGATGTGTAGTGTCCCCAACGCATATTATGCAATACCATTTTATTTATATTTTTATTGTGCTGGTTGACTATGGCTATGAACGACTATGAGGCACTATGAGGGCTTAGCTATGGCCAGTTTGATAGACAACACCCGGATTATGACGGGCTATGATGGGCTATGAATTTCGACACCCTGCCCCCCCCCCCCCCCCCTCCCCCCCACCTTTCTCTCAGAGCAGGCCTTCTGCTATGGCCGCTATGTCGTCTATGTGGGGCTATCTGGAGCTATCAAGCAGCTTTGGATTTTCCTGATGGGGCAGCCAGTGAACGGAAAGCAGGACATTAGCCGGTACTCGATGTAACTCGATGTACCTCTTTGAATCCGTTTATTTCCTCGACGAGCCTCAATGTGCCTCAATGCAAATCGAGGCACAACGAGCTATGTGTAAATAATCGAGGCAGATTGAGGAACCAATAATTTCCTCGATCTGTCTCTTTCTGGCTCGATTTCCCTAGCTGGACTTCTCACTGGGTCTGAAGGCCGCTGCCGATCGATTCCGCGCTTCAGGATATAAAATTGGAGGCGGAACTTGGTTTGTCCCGGCTCGAAATTATTGCTTGTTCATTTTTGGCTCGAGTCGTACATCTTGCATATTCGCGACACGATACTTGCATCAACACGAGCTTAAAGGTTTTCCAAAACTTGCTCCAGTTTGTAACCCAGTGAACGGGTAAACATGACCTGGACACTGGGTGAACATAGCGTCAGTTCACGGCCACACAACATTTGGATGAGCCGAAAATTCGTCAGAAGGCGTCTGCGACGGAAAAATACTTTTTGTTCGCTCCTGAATCTGAGTAAGTCTACGAGTCCATTATATGCGAGAGCGGAAAGGAAAATAAAGGTCGAAAGTGTGCAGACTGTACTAAAGGTAATCATATGGTATGTGATAACGAAGTCATGCAGTATTAATGAGGAGTTCAGTTTGGAGTGGGGAGGTTTGAGGGACACATTACGGGTAAGTATGGGAGCGATACCGCTACCCCTTCAAATTCCAATGACGTTCTCAACATTAGGGGAGTTCAAAGTAAACTACGCTTTTTCACTTTTTCGCTTTTCGGGCGCTTTTTCACTTAAACGGACTTTGAGCCGTTGATTCGGCAGTGTTATTCCGACGATCGAAGAAAGCCCTCCGGAGATAAGGCTCCGCCTGCGGCAACGGCCGAGGGGAAGGAACCCATCTTCGACGACGGCATTGCAGAACGAAACACCTTCCATGCTCCCGACAATTCTAGCTCTCATCGGCCTAAACCTTACGACCGGATTGATGTCTCCTGTCATCGCACAAGTTTGTGCTTTCGATGTGGTCTGATGGGTCATGAGGTGACTATCTGCAGTGAAACCAACCCGAGCGGGCACCGGCGGAAATTTATCGTCTCCCCGAATCGCAATGGACTTTTTCGGATCCTCAATAACCGACCAGTCTGTATGAGATTCAACTGCGCAAAATGTTGCGCGTTGGGGAAGGGTCATGTCCTCCATATCTGCTCCCTCTGCGGTGACTCTCACCACGGCGCAGTAGACTGCAAGGCGCAAGGACAGGTGATTTGACACAATTCTGGTACTCTAGCCGTCCATCGGTGCACAACACGATAAATCCGAGAAGAATAATATGAGTATCATATGTAGCCCTGTGTTACTACTTTATGCTGATATGCCGCAAACACTTACTATGTAAAAACTAAAATACTGTGTAAAAGCCGGTTTTCAACAACTTCGGTAAAACCATCCATTTCTACTACTGTTACCTATGATGCGCTACGGGAGTAACTGAGATGCCAAATATATCAAGGTCTAGTTCAGATCTACGGGATCGACTACAAAGAAACTTTTGCATCAGTCGCCAAATTCACTTCCCTCCGCATCATTCGCCGTCGCTGCTCATTTCGGTCTCACCATTTATCAAATGGATGTTGTCACTGCATTCCTCAACACAGATTTTGACGAAGAGATTTATATGGCCCAGCCTCCTGGTCTGGCGCCTAAACTCAATGCACAGGGCGAAGAATGGTTCTGAAGCTTCACAAATCCATCTACAGTCTGTACTGCCATTTTATACCCTGTGCTTCACTATTGAACGATTTAATTCGCATTTTGAACCCCCGATTCACAGTAATAAAGAAAATACCAACCTCAAAATTCCAAGTTTGTGCATGTCCGAATTTGCTGGTCACCCATTCTAATGATGCATTCATTCTCCATCTCTGTCATACATGAGGGGCATTCAGGAGAGCCTCTACGATGCAGTCACTTAACACTGTTTTCAGCTCAGGCTTGGTGAGAGCGTGGAAGAAAATGGATACATGAAGTACAGAGGTTGCAGAGCAAATGGTATTGCATGCCTTCCGGGTGCAAGAATACTCGTAGCCACACGTACTGAAAGATGTAAATTTTGTTTTGAAATGTCGCGAGGACTTGAACACGGAGGTGTATCAAGGATTTTTGATGGTGGACAAGTTAGTGGGCTTTGCTGCGACAGCGCGCTACCGGGATTATCTCAACATGACCCTGGGCGAGCTAACATTCACTAAACCCGACGAAGAGCCAACCTACATTCCAAAAGACAAAATTATTGCCACTTTCCCTGTTGTTTGCGCGCGAGCTAGAGCAGATTGTATAACAATATCACAGCTCTTTGCGGGATTTTGAGTTTTTAGCAGTTACCCGTGCTTCGCCACGGAGGAACTTGAACATGCTTGGTAGCCAGAAGATGGACATGGCAAATTTTGTGCGAAGCATGCAGTGAATGATTCTCGAGCTTCGGAGACAGTTTGCCATGTACCCTATCTGGTAGCTGTGCCACAATAAAATAAATTGCAGATTTCTGAGAAATCAGTCGAACTTATTCGCACTCGAGAGAACGGCCCTGAACGGATGACAGACGCCAAGCAAAAGATGAGATCATTTTTTTCCGGAGATAGTCGGATAGACATGGTCCGTGCGCACCCATGCCAAATGCGAGAGAGAGAGACAGAGAATCGGTTAACGGCGCAAGCTATATTGAGATGGTACGGAATATCACTTATTATTCCCTCAACTGATTATTCACAACAGTATTGCGGATGGTGCAAATACCGGTACCGGGAGGTTGACAAGAGCGGTGGATTTAAAGTCGCGGAGGAGGCTGCAATTCGGTATCTGGATGCCTGCCCTCCCGAAGTGATCCGTCGGTTCATCAATCGCTTCATGAGCGCGTATCGGCACGGTTTGACAGTTTATATGTAACACACCGGGACCTGCAGCTAAACCTTCGCTCCGCTGCATCGGACCGGAGGCCGGACCAAATTCGCCTCGCTGCACCAATTACAAGTTAATAGAAGGCAGAAAAAGGAGGATAAAATGCTTACAGAGGATTTATCAATGCGATCGGCTGAAAGAGAAAGTCAGTCCAGATCGCGACCAATAAATAAAGGCAGTAACAACATGTAAGTTTGAATTAACGCATCTCGTTTGTGTGAACTCCTGGATGTACATATGAAGAATACTTATTTTCGAAGGATGTAAATATTGGATTCCTCTGGCGCTGCAGCCACAGGCTGTCGCTGAAACATATCTCATTCTTAACCGGAAGAAGTGTGATGTCCTCTCGGACCTGTCATGCACCCGCCAACCCTTAAAGGCCTTCACTTGATATGCAATCTGCACAAGATGTACCTGCTGCTACTGCCTATTAGGTATGGAGAGGTAGCTAACACAAAGTGTACTGCCTCCGAATCAGGAAAAACCTCTTTCTCGAATCTTTTACAATTAGGTTAGATTCGGGGACGGGACCAGGACAACTTCTGAGATTTTCCCAGGGGTGTCCTTATACGACCCGAACAGACCTTATAAGGCCTTGTAAGGGTCACCGCCAAACCTGGCCAGGCCTTACAAGACCGCCAGGCTCTAGGATGCCTTATAAAGCTTTTACAATTTTTCCGACATGGTGATGGGAGAATCCCGGCGAAAAAGAAGTCCCAGTTATGTCATTGGCATGTTCCTTTGTTGGACAAGCCCAGTCGAAAGGAACGACATCCGCCTCAATGAATGTAGATTGCACGCAAGGGGCTGTCGTTAGCGCAATCGGTGAAATGCACTGGGTACCGTATGCTGGTGTTTGGTTTTGATTGATCGCAGGAGCTATAACCGCATTTGGCCGCATTTGGGCGGCATCGCGTTTTGCAGACTTACTTAGCACCTTGGCTCACTACAACTGGTAAAAATTGTTCCTTGGTATTAATATAGTACATTGTAGATATATACCTCAGTCTGAAAGGCGTGTTCTGAGTTTCTTGGGTGTATGTTTATCTGAAGCAGGCACTTCTGAACCTGTTGAGACTGTGCCTGCTCTTGCACGTCGTTTATCAGGAGAATCAAGCTGGTCAATAACATCATTTACAGTAGAGCGTGACAAGAGCGCGACGCAACGAACCGAGTGCGAGACGCGGCGGCGGCCAAATGCGGTTATAGCTCCTGCGATCAATCAAACCAAACACCAGCATACGGTACCCAGTGCATTTCACCGATTGCGCTAACGACAGCCCCTTGATTGCACGCACTGATTGCTGGTCTACACTTGGCGCTTTTCTCATGCGATAACATAGACGATGGCCCCAATCGTAGCCATGATTGACATAGTTCAAGCAATTTGGGCACTGAACCTCCCTGGTCCCTTTCCTAGCCTCGCCCCTCTCCAAAAGGCCTTGATCCGTTTGATCATGTTGCGGTGCGTACGCGTATGGTGGATCCCAAGAAAGTGTATCCGAGTTTTTGCATTATTTACTGGTGGAGAATGTACGGTATGTACAGGTTCAATCCTCCATACTGCTTGCAGAGTGAGTACTTGTTATCATCAAAAGTAAATACCAATCGTCTCATTACCTTGTAACCCATTGGTAAATCCTAAATCCCTCTCATCCACATATGCCCTGGGGGACTTCCTATAACCTACCAAAGTCTCCCCCCAAGAATCAATTCATTGGGTTGTGCAGAGCCATCACAACATCGGCTGAACAGCCTGAGATCAAGGCAAGCATGACTGGACTGGCCAAAAACACCAGAAATAAAATACAAGAAGCCATTCCAAGGTCAAATAAATGTTGTGGCATGCACTCGGCCATCCCCTCTGGCCCTGATAAGGTTTATCTTGCCCATTACACCACAGAATAACCAGTCTGAGCGCTGAGGATGGAAAGAGTACCACACATGAGAAACACAGCAATACGGTCAGTTCTGGGTGGGCAGGGCACAAATTATGCATCACAAATGGTAGCATATGCCTCAAAGAAGGTGTTCCAACATCTCTGATCCCAATGCGGCACTCAACTTATCAAAACGAGGTCGTTCAGTCATGAGCAGAATGTGGCCTGTACCGATCCCCAAAGCCATGGCCTTTCTGCCACATATTCGGCAACATTCAACATCTAAAGCTTGTCTGGTATGTTTTCGGGATGTATTGGCACACCTTAGGATGCTCGCTTTGCAAGGGGACAACGTTGTGAACATTGAATTTTAGCATTTGGCACAAAATCACATGCCTGGGAATCGATCAATTTATCGCCCAAATGCCAGCCATTTTTGAGGCAGTAATTGCCACAGAGGGCGGCCATACATCCTAATGATCGGGTTCATGTACCTCAGTTCAAAAAATACTACATATTTTGGCTTGTAGCAGCTGATTGGTATTTACTTTTGATGATGACGAGTAGGACGCGTTAAATGTGTGTAGCGTACAAAACGCGTGAAGCGTCTCGGACGCGTGTAGCGTCTCCCGGTCGACTGAAGAATGGTATGCAGTGGTGATGGAAGGGAGGAAGGTGATGGCACTGATTGCCGTTATTTACCCCAACCAAAGGCTTTCCTTTTTGGGGGGGGTGGGTGGTCGTGGGAACGCCGGCCACGATCCAGAGATGGCGCACCCCTTGGCGCAGCCGTCGCTCGTCGCCGCTGCCGCGATATGGCTAGCGCTCATCGCCCTCGGAGAGGATGCGTGGACGCCCTCGCTCGCGCATTACGCGATGTACGCGGAGAGCGCGCTCATCCCCGTCGCTACTTACATGCTGCACTACGTTGTGCAACCGATCCGCCACGAGAGTCTTTACAAGAAGTATGCGGGAAAGCGGAATATGAAGGTGCGTCTCTGTTTTTCCTTCGCGTCCTCACTCTCTCCCTCGCGTCTCGTAGTATCCCTCCTCCTCCTCCTCCTCCTCCTCCTCCTCCTCCCCTCCCCTGTGTCCTTTTAACTGACACACGCAAAGGCCAATGTCTACGTGCGCCAATGGGCCCTCACGTGCTGGGCCGAGGGAACCATGCTTTACCTCGCTGCGGACCTCCCCGCCGTGAAGAACGAGTTCCGCGCCCAAAAGCGCCTTCGCTCACTACGCACGGTGCAGCGGAGCCTGACGCGGATCTCACATGTGGATAGGGGGGAGTCGGCGAGATGAATTTGGTGGAGCCAGGCGTTTAGTGTAGTTGGACGATGAGGCTGGAGTTGCGGTGAGAGAGGTCGACGAAGGGTTAATGGTATGAATGGACAGATGAGATGTTTGAATTTCTCATGCTGAGGAGACGATTTCCAAGCCTTGGACCAAAGGGCTACACTATGCGCTCGGAATTCCGCTTTCGAAGGATGTAAATGATACGTGGAATTTCTCAGGAAATTCGGGAGTTGGAATCCCATGAAACATCCCGCGATCAATCCCATCGGCACCCAACAAGCCGACCGGCAATCGAGGAGCCGCTTGGATGACGTGTTGAGCTCAACGTACTTACAAACAGTACTCAACGCGTCAACCTTTCGTTGCCAAATAAGGAAACGCATCGCGTCTTCCTTTCGAAGTCAATTGGTCCAGTATTCATTGTGGTACAGCTGTTCTAATGTAAACCACAATTTTTCGGGAGAAATTTCATTACATAATTACATCAAAAAAAAAGCCGGTACTTGATCCCCTACGGATTTTCAGTGCGAGTTGAACGCACTCCCGAAGGATTCTGACCAGAATTGAGGTCGTGGTGAGTGTTCTAACCAAAATGTTGCAAAAAAAAAAACACTCCCCGCCTTATGTTCCGCAAACTGCTGTAAATCAAAACTGAAACTCCGCGTCTTATGTTCTGCGAACAGCTGTAAATCAAAACTGAAGGAGGTAAATTTTTTCTTGCCTTCGATTTGGCCACAAGCGGTGGAAATAATAAAAATTTGAGCTGATTGTGGCTGTGCACAGGCCCAAAAATTTTCTCTGGCCAATTGGCCACTAATCTCGGATAGCGGCAGCTAGGTGACCCGCATCATAGTCAATGGCGGGTTTGAATAGGCAATATGATGAGTGATTGTGATTTGCTGGAGCTGTCCTTGATAATTTGGGTAGTCCCATATCTGCGAACATTGCGGTTGACTAGTACTGCTTCATATGTATAGCATATCCACAAACTAGCCCATTCGGGGCAGTACTTCGAGTGTTATAGTGTTCTTGCCTGAAACTGAGATTTTTCGGACGAAATCTCGTTACATAACCGGATCAGAAAACACGGTATTTCAGTGACTGTGGATTTTCAATGCGAGTCCAACGCACCTACTCCGGAGGCAATCCGATAAAAATAGACCCTTGGCGGCTGTCCTACTGGAAATCGTAGAAGAAAAAAAAAAGGCCCGCACCCTATGTTCCGCAAAAGGCTGTAAAGGCAGATGATCGTATGTTTGCCATTGTGCTGTTGGGTCGAACGTATCGCGATGTTACGAGATACTCAATGACAATTTAGGGCCTGATCGTGTGCACCAGAATCGCGTTAGAATTCCCTTAGATTCTAAGAATAGAATCGGCTGGGTAAGATCCGGGTTGGAGGCCCCCGAACACCCATGCTGGGCTATATAAGATAGAGTGGCACTGCATCACCGGTGCGGCATTTCATGCGGGATCGCGGCGCGAATGTCGCCCGAGTACCATCGCAGCACCGATCAATGATACATATCGTTGATGCCGCAGAACACAATGGGGGGGATTGCGATTCGACTTGCGGCATCGGCATCCTCTGGCAATCATCCGGCTACCGGGCCTGATCCGATAGAATGTAGTCCACTCTATAATTGGATTCTAATGTGATTCTAATGCGATTCTAATGGGATGAGGGCCGAGGCAAACCCAGGCCCATCCCCCCAGCAAGAGCCTTAGGAAATCCAGGTTGGAATGGGGAATTGTTTCCGAAAAGGCCCTCCAATTGTTTATGGGCCGGGGCGTACAAATGGACTCTCTGGACCGAATTGTTTGGACATTGTTTGGACAGCGGCGCTAGAATACCTCAGAGTGAATGAATGATCAAGATACACAAATTTCGGTGGCCGCAGCGGGACGGGCCACACATATCCCACTCGAGTACTCAGATGATGATGAGATGGAGTGGAACCCGGTCCACACCGTGCCGTTGCAGCGCCTTCAGTGAGTTTTCCGCCGCGGGATCATCATCCCAGTGGAATATGTGTGGCCCGTCCCGCCACGGGCACCAGAATTAGCTACAAGTATCTTGATCATTCATTCAGTCATTCTGCTAGTTACGAAGAATTCTAACGAGATGAGGCCCGCTAGAATTGCATTAGAATCCAATTATACAATGGGCTACATATTCTACAGAATCAGCCCCGGCAGGGGGATAATTGCCGGAGGGTGCCGATGCCGCAAGGCGAATCGTAATCCCCATCATCGATCAATGCTGCAATGGTACATCCGCACCGCGATCCCGCACGAAATGCTGTGTCGGTGATGAAGTATTATTCCATAATAGCGTATTTCAGCACGGGTGTTCGGGGGCCTCCAGCCCGGATCTTACCTGGTTCATTCTATTCTTAGAATCTAAGGCAATTCTAACGAGATTCTAGTGCACCCGATCAGGCCCTTAGTAAGGGCCTGATCGTGTGCACTAGATTCGTGTTAGAATTGCGTTAAATTCTAAGAATAGAATCGGCCAAGTAAGATCCGAGCGGAGGCCCCCGATCACCCGTGCTGGGCTATATAAGTATGGAATAATAGAGTGTACCGGCGCGGCATTTCATGCGGGATCGCGGCGCGAATGTCGCCCGAGTACCATCGCAGCATTGATCGATGATGGGGTTTGCGATCCGACTTGCGGCATTGGCATCCTCCGGCAGTCATCCCGCTGCCGGGCCTGATCCGATAGAATGTAGCCCATTCTATAATTGCTAGTGGGATGCGGGCTGAGGCAAGCTCTGCTTGAATACCTCCTCGTAATTAGCAGAATGAGTGAATGAATGATCAAGACACAACCAATTTCCGTGCCCGCGGCGGAAGAGCTCACTGCAACGGCACCCGGTTGACGGTGTGGACTAGGTCCCGCCCCATTTCATCATCATCTGAGTGGAATATGTGTGGCCCGTCCCGCCGCAAGCACCAAAATTGGTTGTATCTTGATCATTCATTCACTCATTCTGCTAGTTACGAGGAGGTATTCTAGCGGGCCTGGAGGGTTTGCATCGGCCCCCATCCCACTGGAATTGCATTAGAATCCAATTATAGAATGGGCCATTCTATCGGATCAGCCCCAGCAGCCGGATGATTGCCGGAGGATGCCGATGCCGCAAATCGGATCGCAATCCCCATCATTGATCAATGCTGCAATGGTACTCGGGCGACATTCGCGCCGCGATCCCGCATGAAATGCCGCGCCGGTACATTCTATTATTCCATACTTATATACATAGCCCAGCACGGGTGATCGGGGGCCTCCGCTCGGATCTTACCCCGCCGATTCTATTCTTAGAATCTAAGGCAATTCTAACGTGATTCTAGTGCACACGATCAGGCCCTAAATCAATAGCGGGCGTTCAGATGCGGCCTTCGATGCAATGACATTTTACCTTCTGGGTTCTCCGAGTAATTCGCCGGCCTATTTAATTGAGAAGATTCAATTCGGAATGTGCAAACCCGATTAAGCTGTGAACCTTCTTCTTATGAAAAGGGTTGTATGTAATTACAAACCACTTCTAGAACTGGCCCTAATGGTCAAGGAAAGCCAACAGATTCCCGCAATGTCCCAATGTCGATGGTGCACTTTATCAACCACGCAATACCATACGATGCGACTTTAGTGCCTATTACTCTGGCTTGGAGACATCCCAAACCTAGAACAACATTCATGCACGGTGGATACAGGACTGATGTCTGCGTTTGGTTGCATCATGAACCTTCGTTCCTCCCGCCGTCCACCCCCGCTTGTATCAGAATCTTCAACCCATTAATGTATAGCACCGTTTCATAAGGGGTGAATGTACATATCAGAATCTAGATTTACGGTTTGTTCTGCATTGCAATGCGCACCCATACATCCGTTTTCCCAATTTACGCGCATCAAGACTCAATCATGTTGTGATTGATTCAAAAGGAATTCTATTCCCGTGAATACCTGCCTACATTTTTGTTGGCGCGACGCAACCCTGCGCAGGTGAAAAAGAATTTAGAATTGCGACGGGTCGAATCATCGGACTCACCGCAAGATCGAATCGAGCAGTGCTGCATGCACCCCACGCGCGCCATGCGGCATTGCCACACCCATAGCGTAGTACACAATCGGCTCAATCATGAGTACAGTGACGGCCTCGAACACAATGTAGCCGCCAAAGTAGCGCAGGATTAGGCTGTTGTTGTCCTGCGAGAATGATAGTTGGGGTTGTATTGCAAAGCGCTATGTAGAGCGCCGCCGCACGGAACCACCCAACGAGGCCAGAGTAAAACACGTACGTGCCCCAGTCAATTGTGTCGTGCTTGTCCTCATCAAGCTGCTGTTCCTCTGCAATTATTGCATCGCCCGTGGAAGCAGTTCCCTCTGCGATGGTTCCGACCGCGGCAAGCAGCGGTGAGTGTTGGGTTTGTTCTCAGCAAGGAGGAAGTATTCGACGCGTCTGATGGAGTATCGAGTAAACACATAAAATAGAATAGAATAACTCACCTTTGCGTCGTTGTGAACGGCGGCACAGCGTCTTAAATGTACTATCCCTCATCCAATGGGCGGCATGTAAAGAAATCACACCCCGATAAGTCGTACCACATGGCCGGCATTTGCAGATCTAGAATCACACCCCGATAAATGGTACCGTATTGAGACTGATAACAAGGGAAAGTGAAAAAAAGCATGTATTTCACAAAACTGTAGACCACAATGAGTTAATTACTGCGGGAATCAAGGAGAGAATAAGCATGATATCTGAATAACCAGGTAGCGAGCAGGAGTTGAGTCGAAGCTCGCTAGGGAGGCACACTTTATATAGATTTGGCATGCTGGGATGGAAGACCTAGAGAAGCTGAAGGACGCCCATAAGACGGGGATGAGGGAGAGATACGTTATGGAACCGGTGTTCAGGCTCTCTTTCTCTTTGGAGGGCAAGTTCCGCGTGGTCAGGCATATAGCGCAACGCAAAAATTGCGCGTCGTATCCCACTCATCGCCAGCGCGCAAGCGCAGAGCAAGCCGGAAGAAGGTGGGTGCGGCGGGGGTGGACACGCACACACACAATGCGACACAATATAATATGATGTCCTACTAGAAAGTGGTGCTGTCATTGTGCCATCATAACGGAGCCAAAGTCAACGACGAAAGCCGAGACATCGGGAATTGAATACTTCGCCATTGCTTCACAATCATTGAATTATCTGCTTGGAATGGACTACACACTGTCCAGACCTCGACGAATAGCGAGACTCCTCCATCTCGGCGTCTTCGTTGTGGAGGTGCATTTAGGCGCCTCGTCACGCCTCGTTATTGTTGTGACTAGCCGGCTAGACGCGGCTAGACACCGCCTCCGGCTAGGTGGTGGCTAGGTTTCTCGAAACGGCGTCGTGTATCAGGGGCCGGAATGCAGTGACTGATGTCAGTTACTAACTTACACTATGGTGGAGGACTGGGCCAAGGGGAGTGTATGGATAGAATGCTTGAGAACCATGACACCGACACATTCCAGCAACTGTTGCAGAAGTGAGCAAAGAAAGATATCACGGGCGGGATAAAAATTACGATAGCAGAGATGCGTGGTATGCGGCATGCAACGGATGCGCGAATGAATGGCACTGAAGTTGATGCCGTGTGCATGGTCCTTCTCCTCGACGGAATCTATCATCGTATTATTGCTGCTCCCGTTATCGATGCATGACAAAGGCTACAATTTACATAAAACCAGTCAGCTGCGCATTACCGGACGCCGGATCGTAACAGATTGTGCTTGAGTGTGTCACGTCTGGGTTTGCTCTATCCCATTTCAAGAGCTGTTTCAAAGCAATAAAAGACGCAGTAGCTGCAGCAGGAAATTTGAAGCCATTAAATTATGACTGGAACTCAGACATTGTGCTGGCAGTAGACACCTCATACAAGGGAGTTGGCGCGCAAGTCTATCAGTTGGACCCTGTTGATCCAAAGATAAAATATTATGCAATATATCTTTCAATCGGTCTCAACGACAGAGAATCCAGGTTCTCCCAACCTAAACGAGAGCTGTTCGGTCTAAAAAGGGCTTTAGAGGCCTTGCAATATTGGTTGCTTGGTTGTAGAAAGCTGGTTGTCGAAACGGATGCATTATGTCTCAAGGGTATGCTGTCTAATCCAGGAATGGGTCCAAACACAACAATAAATCGCTGGATAGAGCAGATATTAATGTTCCATTTCAAGCTGAAGCATGTTGCTGGGAAGAACTTTCCACCGGATGGTCTGTCATGGAGAGATCCACAGCCGGGAGATGAAGTATTTACCGATACTGAAGAAGGGCGAGATGAAAATCCGATTCCTGAGGATCATCCTGACTGGGATAAAAATGGGCGGCAACCGTTGGAGTTTGAAGACTTCAAACATGATATTGACGAGCGCGGGGGTTATATTATGTCTTTGGTGGGGTGTGCAAAATCAGTGGGCGACTTTGAATCCGAACTAGAAGAAGTTCGTGAACAGGAGTCAGCATTCCAAGTCAGTGTCATAAAAGCTTATAAGGAAGAAGGCATGGTTATGCCTCAATACACGGCATCATTGAAGCCAGAACCTGAAAAGCTTTTACCTGATATTAGCCTCAGGGACGACCCAGATAAGGGCCTGATCGTGTGCACTAGAATCGCGTTAGAATTGCCTTAGATTCCCAGTATAGAATCGACCGGGTAAGATCCGGGCTGGAGGCCCCCGAACACCCGTGCTGCAATAAGGCTATATATGGACTAATAGAGTGTGTCACTTCATCACCGGCGCGGTATTTCATGCGGGATCGCGGCGCGAATGTCGCCCGAGTACCATCGCAGCATTGATCGATGGTGGAGCTCGCTGGTCCTACAAATTTAAACTCAGATGGACCGGTCTGTCTACCGACAGGCTTGCCCTTCTAGTAGATAGATTGTTTACCGGTCCACGACTTACGGTATCGGCATCCTCTGGCAATCATCCAGCTGAATGATCAAGATACAACCAATTTCGGCGCCCGCGGCGGAAAAATCACGGCAATGGCACGGGTGTGGACGGCACCCAGTATGAAGATCCCTGACATCTACGGACTGTATTGAAAACCATAGATACGCGTCTGGAATTTTCCTTTACCGCTTGGGGTCCCGGCGGTACCGTGGCAGTAGTTTCCGTTCGATTGGCCAAAATGGAGCCAAGAATGAGCAGTGAAACCGGAGCATTGAACATTCGACAATGTGGTTGACGGGCCACACATATTCCACTCGGATGATGACAAAATCCCGTTTATTCAGTCATTCTATGTTGACTGCCCTCAGTTGGCTGGAAGCGTGAGTTCACCAGTTCCGACACATAAGAGGTTTGAATAAATTGACTGCTGAACTGACTGTTAGACGCCCTCCTGCCGCAATTACTAAGCATTGTGTGTCCGGGGCCGCGATCCGATTCGCATCATGGTGGTTGCGGCACGTTATCCGGGGGGCAGGCAGCCGGGCATTTTTACTGGTCAATAAGGGCGGAGTGTCAGGCCGTTGGGGCGGCATCCAGCCCACACTGTCAACCGGGTGTCCTTGCAGCGCCTTCAGTAAGTTTTTCTGCTGCGGGCACCAAGACTGGTTGTATCTTGATCATTCACTCACTTCTGCTAGTTACAAGGAGCAGGCCTGGTTCGGCCCTCATCCCACTGGAATTGCATTAGAATCCAATTATAGAATGGGCTATACATTCTATTGGATCAGGCCCAGCAGCCGGATGATTGCCGGAGGAAGTCGATGCCACAAGTCGGATCGCAATTCCCATCATTGATCAATGCTGTAATGGTACTCGGGCGACATTCGCGCCGCGATCCCGCATGAAATGCGAATTTTGCCCTTTCCCCATGCCGGTGATGAAGTGACACTATATACATAGCCCTATTGCGGCGCGGGTGATCGGGGGCCTCCAGCTCGGCCGATTCTATTCTTAGAATCTGAGGCAATTCTAACGTGATTCTAGTGCACCCGATCAGGCCCTAATAAGAGAGAACCTTATAATGAGGAAAGAAGATCAAAAACTGCGATAGAAATGGATGAGCGGCTTGTGTTGCTGGAAACGTGGTTTGAAAATCCGTTTGTTCGTCCGCAAGGAATGAATAATAAAGCATACAAGAAGTTCATGAGATTCTCTCGAAAATATTTTCTGGATAAGAAGTCGGGGAGATTGTACAGGCGGGGAGAAGAATCTAAACACCTGCTCATAGTGAATAAAGAACATAGGACTTATATGATGTAGTCTGTTGTTAAGCGCGGGGCCCGATCAGGGTACGCGCTTGTTACATAATCTACACCGCCACGGTGGCGGTGCCTGTCGTCGCGTCGTTAACTCTGGCTCTTTCCATCCTCTTTCCATACTATCTAGACGCGTTTTCTTGTTATTCCTATCAACAATCAACCCTAGCCGATGGTTCCACCCCTCTATGGCACCTACAATCCGCTGGAAGGATGAAATCGGGCGCAAAACCATTGTCAAGAAGGTAATTCCTGGATGGACGAACGGACTTCACCCTGTACAGGAGGATCTCGTTACGGCAATCCTTGATGGAGACGACGTTCTTTGCTGTACGACAACTGGCGACGGCAAATCAGCGGCATTTTCGGTCCCATTACTGGTTCTCAGGGAGTACAACGCGAGCCCAGCTCTCTACCCTCGTGGACTACGTACGCGCTTAAGCCCTGTGGGAGTCGTCGTTACGCCGACGAAAGGACTGGCCAACAATATTGTGCGATGCCTTATCTTTGTGGTGTTTACATCGTAATCAGCTCATTTTAGGTGTCAGAACTCGCAAAACTGAACATTTCGGCCTTCGCCTACTGCCGCGAGTCAATCGCCGATGCACGCCGGAGCGGCGCCAACCTAGTAGACGAGATCAAGGCCTGTTCCAGGTGGGAGGTCATCTATGTAGACCCGGAGCATCTACAAGAGGGAGAATGGCGGACAATAGCGGATGGGCCAGTCTTCCGCACTAGACTCCTCTACTCCGCAATCGACGAGGCTCACTTGAACAACATTTGGGGGTACCGAGTTTCGTGAGGCGTTTAAGCACGTTGGGCGCTTCTTCCGCGGCTGTTTCCCTGGCACAACGTCGGTCGTCGCCTTGACTGCAACCCTTGCTCCAGGAGCAGCGACGTCATCTCTCTGCACCTCTCTCGGGCTTTTCGAGGGCGCCTTTCACCTCATTCGCTACAGCAACGAACGTCCCAACGTCCAGTTCATCATGCAGACACTCACTCACGGCCTCACGGGCTACGAATTCCCCGCCATTTTTGAATACTGGGCGCAAAATATGCATTCACTGTGCGACTCTCGACCTCGTCTTTCGAGTTTATGTCTATATCTGGTGTCTCCAACCCTCTACTGCCAACAAATTCCGCCGCATCCGCATGTATCACAGTCTCTGCCCCCCAGCTTACAACGAAGAAACCATCTCCCTCATTGATAACGATCCTCAATGCCAGATCATTATGTCCACCGTTGCATTTACGAATGGAATCAACGCGAGGAAGCCTCTCGACAGTATATCACTGGGATTTGCGAAGACGTTGGATACTATGTGGCAGGAAAAAGGACGCGTGGGACGGGAGCCTGTCACGGTTGCGCGCGGAGTTGTTCTTGTTTAACCAAGCTCGATCTCGGCGGCAATAAAGCAGCTCGAGGGTTCGTCTCAATTTTTTTGGCTTCACATGTGTACTCACTTTCATTAGGCACCACCAATCCTCCGAAAGCGCCAGCCAAGCGCCGCATAGCCGTAATGCTCAAGAAGTCTCGCGCCCCGATGGAGAGTATAGGCTGTCCGTCCTCGAAGGACACTCTGCGTATGGAGGAATTGACCAGAATATTTCCATGTAACTGTAGTCCAGCATATGCTGTCCGTCCTCGAAGGACACTCTGCGTTTGGAGGAATTGACCAGAATATTCCCACATAACTGTCGTCCAGCATACGCTGTCCTTGAAGGACACTCTGTGTTTGGAGTAATTAACCAGAATATTTCCAAGCAACTGTCCGGCAGACCGTGATTGTGGAGTAGGAGCCAAGTGTGCCATACTGACGAATATATGAGACATAGTCTCCCATAGCGTGGTGCTTGTAGGTGTTGACATTCAGAGCTTTCTGACCACTCTTTTTGTTTTTGTTTTTGTTTTTGTTTTGTTTTTCGTTGTGGATTTACCTCTTGCCTCAGATTGAGCCTCTTGTGCTGCACGTGGTGCAGCTTCCTTTGGAAGTTCACATGTATTGTATTTTGAGCAGACCTCATCTTGAAACTTTGAGCCAAGCGAGGTTATCATCTTGTCAACAACCTCAAGCGTGAAGTCAACGTGGACTCGCATCTTGGCAAAGGCCTGAATAGTCGCCACATCATAGAGGAGATCAAGAAGAATCTCGTTGTCCTCATCTTCGGCAAGAAGACCCTTAACACATGGAATAACACACTATAAAATAAGATAAGACAACTGCCGCCGCTGCGCCCTAATACCTCCCCACGCTGTAATTCACCTCTTCCCCCTAATCATGGCCAGCCGCATGTCTCCTCGTCTCTCAATCGCAGCGCTTGCGATTTCTATTTAAATGATTATCCCGACCGCGCGTTTGTATCATCCTTACTCCAAATAGTTGATTTCGGTTGCAACATCGGATTTTGCGTTCCAGAAGTTGTCCAACCAGTCAAGAATCTCAAGTCCGCATCAGAGCACAGTCAATTCCTTTCCGATGCGCTGACTACACTCATTGCGAAGGGTGCTGCTGCTGGTCCCTTCCTGTTTCCCGGCAAGTGATGCCGGAGCTGATGGCAAAGATGGCGGAGTTTGAAATAGCTTCGGACAGACAGACACTGATAGATGCCGGCTGGATGCCCTACCCGTTAACCATGTGACTATCACCTGACCCCTCCGTAGTCACCCCCTTCTGCAACAGAAGGCACCCTTCTTTTGCCGCACAGAAGGCTGCTTCGGCAGAAGCACCGCAAAGCTGCAAAGCGCAAACCGAGGATATGGAAACCAATCGGCTTGTGAGAAGGTTCGAAGCCACGCCCCCTCGCGGCCTTCTGAGATCAGATCGATTCCCGACGGGAGCCCGTTCTCCCTTATATCAGCCTTGAGGCGAGGCACCAACCCACATACCATTCTCCCTGGAGCGGATCCAACTCACCTCCTCCCGCAAACGAGGTACAGGTTTCTGATGCTTTGTTTGCCAACATTTGTTGAAACTTCGGAATGAGATGACGCGGTTTACGACCCTTCACCCTGCCAAATGTGATTCATGTTTGAACGACATTCGTGGAATCCGTTATAAGGCAAGATCTTTCTTCATCCGAAACTCGTTTCTCCATTATTCCCTCAGTGCATAGATTTGAGTTGCCCTGACTTTGATCTTTGTGAAATTTGCGCCAGATACGATATACACCCGTGGCAGCACCATATGCTTCTATCTCGCTTCCCCCGGGTCTTTCAGGCTGAAGATTTGGCCATGTACCGGGATTGGACAGCAATACATTTCCCTCTCTCCACAGTCCAGGGGTTACATCAGTGTTTCTCCTGCTCGACGAAGATCCTCGGAACTTTCTACACGGTATGTTTCTGTCGTCATATACACTCTGGCTAATTTTCTCTTCCAGTGTATGGACTAAGATTGCCTTGACTTTCATTTGTGCACGCAATGTGAGGAACAGAATACACACTCGGAGGACCATCTTTTTCTTCGAACTTCACCTTCCGGGTATGTTCCCAAGGCGAACGTTCAGTGAGATCATTCTTCACTCTCGCAACATGATTTCCGTGTCCCTGACTTCCTTTGTCTAAAGCTCTGCCAAGGCTCTGCACCCAGAAGTTCTTTGGGCTCAGCGAAGCTCCCAGTTTGATGAGTCCAAGGTAACCATTCCCTTGTTCAACGTTGCTGTGAAATAAGAAAACTCATTGACCAAGAACGTCGTATACCTCACCGTGAACCTCGCCGACATCGAAAAGTTGTCTTTTGAATGTGCTCTCGGACCTGAGAAAATTGCCTTCAAGGCAGAATGTCCAACGTACTTGCGTGTCTCTCTTATTAGGCATCTACGTATTTACATGTCTGTCAGGGGGTCCTACTATTTCGAAATCGATTTCTTCTCGAAGATTATTCCCGAGGTACGATACTTCCTCCAACAGTCAACTAAGTGCTGATATTCATAATAGAAATCCACGAGAACGTTGACGGCGTGGTCGCTGTCCATGGCTCTCTGCAAAAAAATCCACGGGGCCGAGTACTGGCCGCGGCTGACAGCTGAAATAGCTCGAAATGCGCACATCAAGACGGACTTCGAAAAATGGTTAGATGAAGACGAACAAGATGGTTTGGAGTGCCAGGGTCTCTCAGATGTCTAGTGTAAATATCTCCCATTCACATTTGTATCCATCACACCGACCTAATCAAATCAAAAAAAGCTCTCTTTTCCCTCATTTAGCTTGTTCAAAATGGCGCCGGAAACTGGTCATCTGAGAGCAACAACCAATAAGCACCCAAAAAATCCAGAGATTATTGATTGGGAGGATGTAGGCAAGCGCGCGATCATGTATGCGTGGCGTCGTTATAATATAACAAGATGGGACCCGTGCTCATCCCTACAGACTGGAACCGGTTCTGGAAAGACCCTGGCAATGATTCTACCCGTCCTTTCGTTTTCCAAAACCTCCGTTGTCATTACTGTTTCACCCCTTCGTTTGATTCAAGATAACCATGTAAGCCCCATTCTGACGATGCCGCGCAATGCCGGACCATCCATCAAAACCAAACAAGCACAAATGGTTCAGCGAAGTGCCCGGCTCGTCCGGGCCGGAGCTGCGCGGGCTTGCTCCGAACCTACATCACTCTCTTTATAAATTAAGCCTCTCTGTCCGTCTGAAGCCGTATCTCCGTATGGTTAAATTGCGCCACATGACCGCGGCACGGCAGATTAGCGCTATCAAATCGGCATGAGCGCCATCCGGCCGCCATGCAGAAAGCAATCGTTATATTCAGCTCTGCTCGCATGCCGAGCTGCGAGTGCTTGATGGCTGGCTCATTGAATCAAATGCCGCTTCTTGCGAATCTTTTTTTTTTTTTTTGGGTACTTATTTACTTTGTAAACTATTTTCCCTCCTTGGCTTCACATGTAATAGCCATTAGAGTTGCAATCAGAGTCACCGTTTACTTCAGCTTTACCCCATTTCTGACTCTGCAGATTGCAGAGCATTTCAAAACGACTTTCTTAGATCGCTCTACAAAGTCACAAACAAATAAACTAAGCAAGTGGGAGCCGGCGCGAAGCGCCGGCGACCGCTTGTCTACTTATACAAAAGATGGCGGTCACGTTAGGAGGCCAGCAGCCAATGAGGTTTAAAGGCCAACTGTCAATCAGGCGGCTGTGCGTCTCTGACAGAAGGCTGTCGGAAGTGGCCGGGATCATGTGCGTTTTTCTGTTCCTGCCAGCGCGACAACGTACCTTCCAGCGTATGCTGCTCTTTCTCGCTGGCTGTTGGCCACGACTATCTCTTTAGACATCCCTGAACATCCCTTGACTGCCTGTGACTGCCCTGGAACAAACACTATAGATGCTTCAGTTTTCTGAAGTAAGTAAGTACTGTACAGTCTGTACTATGTAGTCTCAACTAATAAAATTCGCTTTCTTTTCTACTTCTGCTGTGATGCAAGTTTCGGTAGCGGGTGACTGCAAGTGATTGACGGGGCAGGTCTTTTCTTGCAAGGCCGCCGACCCGCGCTGTGGTCTGTTTGATTCAATGCACCTCCCTGCCTCTGTTTTAGGATTCTTCTGCATTCTTGGGGCATTCTATATTCTCATGTGCGTCTCTATCAGTCTTTTTTTTTTACGAGTAGTACTCATTTTCATTGGTAGGCTGACACCCCCACCTACTGCGTCGTCGTCCTCGCTAGCACACCGTCGGACACCCGAAATCCGGCATGCGCGTCACCATGCGACCCTTTCTCCGTATCGCAGCCCGCGTCAACGTCGCTTGCAAGAGTCCCCTGGCCGCCGGAGCGCTCTTCAAGACGTCAGCAATATTCTCCAGCTGCCACAAGTCGGAAATACTGTCGCTGGACCATCCGCGGAGGAGGAACGTTCGGGTTTAAGAGAAGCGGAGCGCCAGCGACAGGCTGCACTACAGGAGACTCCAAGTCGACGTCGACGACGTGTTCCCGGTCAGGTAGAGACCCGTGAACCCTCGCCGACACCTGGTGCTTCTCAGACTCAGCAAGTCGTGCGTTCATGTCTTATGTTGCTGTGTAAAAGATTTAACATTTAGCAGAGGCCGTTAGGTCTAGGTACTCCTCCGGACTCGCAGGCCCCGGTCCTGTCCAACCGCGCAATCGCGCAACGCAGGCGGCGTGAGCGGGAGGCTGCAGCAAAGGCTGCAGGCTTGCCTGCCGCTGTGAATGGACCTCCACGCCCTCCGTCTGCGGCCTCGCGGAGGTCTGTCGGGCAACAAGCACGACAACAGAATGCCCGTCAAGAGAGGGCAGACATGACCCTGCCGACACCTCCTGCAACGCAAGCAGCACGGGAACCCCCTCCTCGCCCTAGGTCACCAGTACAGCAACGGCCGCAAGTAGTACCCGAACGTCGTCCTCGCCCTATGTCACCAGTTCAGCAACGGCGGCCGCAAGCAGTACCCGAACGTCGTCCTCGCCCTATGTCACCAGTACAGCAACGGCGGCCGCAAGCAGCAGCGCAACGCCCTCTTCGCCCAAGGTCACCAGTACTGCAGCCACGACCGCAAGCAGTACCAGAACGTCGGGGACGCCGACGTGCAGGTATATTCTCATATTTTCTGTCGTCCGGATGGCAGTACTGATTCCATGTCATTCAGGAGAGCTCCCAGTTGCACTGCGACCGTATGATGAAAGTACGATGGCGCGGCATGACCTCGGCCGTATGGATGTCAAATGTCGACACTGTGATGCTCTACATTGGCTTGCGGAGAAGACTGCCAAGTTGCCGCTTCGGTCCCCCGAGTTCGGGATGTGCTGTAATCATGGCAAGGTGGTGATAGATCGTTTGCAGCCCCCGCCCGCGGCCCTACATCGGCTTCTAATCGAGAATAGCGCACAGGGAAAGGAGTATCGGAACAACATGTGGCAGTACAATATTGCCCTGTCGTTTACGTCTCTCGGGGTCGCAAAGGACCAAACTGTGAATCGGGGTCGTGGACCCCCGATATTCAAGATACAGGGCGAGCTTTGCCATAAAGCGGGATCTCTTTTACCTGCGCCGGGGCGTGTACCATCTTATGCGCAATTGTATATCTATGTGCCCCATGCGGCGCTCGATTATCGTATGCAAAACAACAGCAATCTGCGGCGCGACACGATGGACGTTTTGCAAGCTGCGATCACCGCCAACCATCAGTACGCAGAATCTTCATGCATGCTCATGAAGTTCTCCGCCAGCATCCGGATACCGAGACGGCTGAGGTTCGGCTTCGCGCAGCACCCGGAACGCATCGACGACGAGGAAATCTCCCGACGGCAGACGAGGTTGCTGTAATCCTCCCCGGGATCAGTCGCAGATGGAGCCACGAGACATAATCCTTCGACAGCGCGATGGCCCTCTTATGCGCATCAGCAACCTTCACCCGGCATACACCCCGCTCTACTACGTCCTTCTTTTTCCTCACGGAGAAAATGGCTGGCACCCCGACCTGACGCAGCATCAGCCGGATCGTGACAATCCTAAAAGGCTGTCCCAGATTAACTCAACTGTCACCAATAGTACACAAGATCTTAGCAAATACAGGTCATCCTACGGATCTGCAGACGCAAATTAATCTCAACTGAGGTCACACCCTCGACAGAGGAAATTGATTGTTCTTTGATTTTAACACAAACCAGAATCAATGGATGATTCTTTTTCTCGTATATGAGTGGGGGGATAGTCTGTAGTTTACCGCGCGCCCGGTGATTGCTCGCCGACCTTATTACTAATCATCGGAGTTTCAATATGTTCCCACAGCCTTTACCATCACATCATTTTGCTCCAGCTTTCCTGCCTCTCTCTCCACCTCTCCGACTACTCCCGATGTCGCCGCCCGCCGCGCGTCTGTACCGCCTGTCCGCGTAATCACATCACCTCAAGTTCGCCTCCCCGTGTTCCGTGCTCCGCTTCGCCCCAAGTCGTTTCCGCCTCGAGCGCACGCCGGCGTGCGGCCTGCTGCACCGAAGATTGTGTCCGGCGAGTGGCTGCTCCATGCCGACCCTTGCCACCCTCGTCCACGGCGCAACTCGCAGTACTTTCCGACCGGGCTCTCGCTGGCATTCTGAACTTGACTATTTCTCGGGGGAGTTGCTAGCACCCCTCCCACACGACATCGGTCAACCCGGAAGACACGGCCACCCGTGCCACGCGCTTCTACTACTGGCACATCGACGCCGCGCTCTACGACCTCCCCCCGCCACGCGTCATGACGGTCTAGGCGCTGCGCGTCCTCTGCGGGCTGCCGCAGGTGTGCTGCTACGCCGACGGCATGGGCGACGCGCTGTCCATCCCGCTCGGCACCACCGCCTTCGTCGCGGGGAGGACGATGTAGGCGCTCCTTCCCTCGGAGCTGAAGAGCGTCGCCGTGCGTGCACGCGCCATGTACGCCCCACACCTATACGTGTGGATGGGCCCCGGGCACGCCAAGTCGACGAGGCTGGGACTCGGGTACGAGGGGCTCGAGGTGGAGTTGGGCGCGCCGCCGCCATGGGAGGAGGTGCAGCGCAAGACGTTGCCGGTGGTGCGTAATACTCCTTCCCTTCTTCCCCGACTCACACCTCGGATCACGCTGACACGTATGGCAGTGACAGGCGAGTTGGTATTCCAGGACCACCCGTGCGGCGCTGCGGAGCTCCTCATCGATTCGCTCCCGGAAGGCGCGGCGCACGAGGCAGCGCTGTACCCTGACGGCACGCACCTCACGGATCTGATGGAGGTGCGGGATCTGCTATACACGATGCAGCGCCCTGCCATTGTGCCACACGTTCGCTCCCTCCTCCCTCTTTCCTCTGCACCGACTAACGGGTCCCCCTCCCTCCTGAAGCTCGTCTACCCGTATGACTGGTTGCCCTCGGTGTCGTTATTGGCAGTTCGACGACGCCGATGGCCAGCACCCTTGTTCCTGCTCCTCGTCGCGGGAAGAAGCGTGTCTCCAACAATGTTTCAAACGCCACAGGCGGGCCTTGAAGTTCAGCTCGCAGAAAACATCGATTCATACCCCTCCATCCTAATTACCTTAACTCTGTCTATATGTCCTACACTGCTTGCCTTAACTACTTGATTTTCCCGAAATATTATGCGTACTTTGCACTAAAGCACTTGCAGAGGGTGAGGGAAAAAAATTGAAGACATGCAGGGTCTTACAGTTTATTGTAATCAATGCAGCGGATGCTATAGGTATTTTTACGCGTAAGAAGAACCAAATGAAGGCCGTAGATATGGCAGAGATGCAGGAAGACACGTCGTTGTCGCCTGTGACGAGCTGTGACTGGACGTGCAAACTCCGATGATTTGTAATAAGGTCGGCGAGCGATCAAGCAATCAAGCTGATCAACAGACTACAAACAACCGAGGTACGAGGTAAGTTATGTTTGTAGCGTCTTTCGTTCTGACCAGCTTTCCCAACCAATCCTCATTGCTTGTGCGAAGTTGGTGCCAAATACAGTGCCCAGTTATTTTTGGTAATACCAAGTATTCTTGCAGCGCGCCTTCTTGCTCCCACCTGATCGAGAGGCCATCAAAACTGCTAGGTCTTCCCGCTTTCAGCGGATCAATCACAAGAGGTGGTCGGCCGAAAGAGCCGCGATATCATGCACCGCTTTGCAGTGCCACCGGAGGCCGATCCGGCCCATTTTCGATTTCTTGATGGCTAATCGCTTGATTTTAGTACAGCTCCCTCAATTCTTGACGGATCGCTAACGAGAGAAAGCGAACCCCTCATAAACATGGGCTCTGAATGAGGCTACCGGCCCGCATTCATCGCCCTTTGGCTTCGAAAAGTTTCTCGAGTGAATTGATCTCTCGTCCCTTGTCGCCGATTTCGGTCCGAACGGCCCTACGTCATCACTCCTCCACCACAAAAACTTTTCTCGCCGGCTCTCGCCAGCGTTTTCTGAGTGCGGGGAACGGTCCGTGTGCCTTCGGACCGATCAACCGCTCGCGTGGACCCCCTCCCCCCCCCCCCTCCTTTGGATTTCTGAGCATGATATCATCCATTTTCTGTCCGCCCACCTCTTGATCAATCATCACTGGGAATCATGATCATCCAATAGGCGTGCGGTCCGGGTCTGACTCGGAGACGTCAGGAGTCACGTCAATCATCGATCGATATCATAATCAAATTGATCAGCTTGCTCCGACTCTCCCACAACTCTCCCACCACACTCTCCTTGCCGGGCGCCCGCCTCTTTGCTTGTCCATAGAGTAAGCACGCATGTTCATTTATCTTGTTGATCGCCAAAGCCGCTCCCCCAGTGGAAGACCTATCAACGGACACATCGGAATCACACCAGCACTGGAGGTCTTGAGCTCCTAACCACCTTTCTTTCTACTCTTGCTCACACCTCTGATATAGCACGGTACAGTCTAACCCTTACCACTCCACGTGCCCTGTACCGAAGGTTTACAGTGGATTTCATTGTTTCTATCGTCAAGAGGGAATGAATATTTTTGCGAGGTCGACGAGGACTTCATTCAAGACTCATTCAATCTAACCGGCCTGCACGAAGACGTGGCCAATTATGACCAAGCTTTGGATGTTATAACCGATCGGATTGGTGGGTCAAGTGACTACTGGTTGAGTGCCTTGTCTGATAAGGGTGTAGATGACGACCTGCAGGATGATCTGCGAGGGTGCTTGGACACCCATGCACGGCTATTGTATGGCCTGATTCATGCCAGATGGATCTTGACGCCTCGCGGGATGGCAAAGATGGTACGTGTCTGTTACTACTAATCCACAGCATGCACACCTTTTGAAGGTCGCAAAGTACGAGTGTGGTGACTTCGGCTATTGCCCACGCGTCTTCTGCCACTCTCATCCACTCCTTCCTGTCGGCCTTGCCGATCTACCCTTCGAAAAATCTGTCAAGCTCTACTGCGGTCGCTGTGAGGACATCTATTCACCCAAGTCCTCCCGTTACAACTCCGTCGACGGCGCGTACTTCGGCACGACCTTTCCACATCTCTTGTGCCTTGAGTATCCAACGCTGATGCAGCTGGACACGACGGCGAAGCGGTTGGTCTCTGAGGATAAGCTCCATCCCAAGGAGCCCCCGGGCACGCTTGGCGGTGCCTCTTGCACGCGAGTCTATGGCTTCGGGTTGAATCAATTGCAGCGGAGCCAGGACGTCACACGTGATGGTGAGGGCTCTTCTTAGCAAGGATAAAAGCAAAGCTAACGTTCATGTCCGATAGGGGGAGCAGTCGCGAGTTCTGACGATAATTATCTGGTCATGTAAAGTAATGATCGTTATTGTCCACAGCGCAACGGATTTGACACGATTTTGTGAGATCTGTCCGACAGCAAAATGAATCCCCAAAATTGAAGCCTTATTGATTACGCGTCATGTTGTCGGGGGTCCAGGGACTGATGAGAGTAATGTACCAGCTTCAGTGTCCAGATAACGCTCCTTTCTACTCTTATTGATGTTCTGAGTTGATTACATGGCAGTTAACGTGCACGCGGGCGAGATGCGACGAACGCGAAATGGTACACAGAAGACGAAGGGTGGGAAAGTGACTCGAGGATTGGCTTTATTTTTAATGATTCTGGCCAAAGTCCTCGATCTTAACCACCCTGGGTGACACCGTCCAGGTTTTGTACACGGCTAGCGAGTATTTGGATGTGCCATGAGGGTATCTAACCCAATCCTCCACGGTCCTCTCGTCCGAGACGAAGTTCCCCTGGTACCACGGGCTGATAGCGACATCAGGAAAATCCATGTTGATTTGAATGAAAAGATACAGTAAGTACTCTTGTAGAGTCAGAAGTCACCGGTGGTTAATTTTTCTGTGGGTCTCTCGGAGCACTCATTCCATGCACACGAACTTGATTCCACCAAAACATCCGTACCGCCTCACCGGAGCTAGCCGAAGGGCATTGATGGGTGCAGCTAGCCAGCTAGACGCATGTGGCTGGCAGCCTAGCCGAACGACTACCCTCTCATTTTCATTGATGTTTCCAACAACTGATACTTGAAGCACATGGGAATCTTCCCAGTTTTCTTTGGTTTTTTTTGAGCTTTATAGCAGCAGTTGGCCCGTGCTATGCTACGGCCGGGGGAAAAAAAAAATAATCTAATTTCATGAACCTCACCAATATATGATTACCGAAGACACCGCTCGTCGCGAACGCGGTTTCAGTTTGACCTGATACGTCCTCCTCATTCATTCGGTCACCTAGAGCAGCTCCCCAACGATTAATTGAATTGGTGCATTCGTCACCCAGACTTATCTTGTCCAATTTGTTCTAATATTTCTTGCCTTCAGATTTATGTATTGACTGAAGCTGTGAGGCAGTCGGCAAAGTACCATCACTGTGAACTTGCTGTGAACATTTTCAATATTTGAGCATCTGACTTCTGATATCTGTCCTGGCATCGCGGTTCATTCACTCCATATTCATGATGGAGAGCCCGGTTCAAAGCTTGCGTCGGATGTACGCACAGTGAGATGAAAGGCATCAATTCCCGAAGAGCTGGATAATTTACCACATGGGTCATATTTCAAACGCCGTTCCCCTTCTTCAACTTTCCTTCGTAATGTTTGAGCTCGATATCGAAATTCTCACAGTTTCGTGTGGGGAAATAGCAGGCTGTCTTTCCTAAATTCGTTTTCGGGTTCGCGATCATGAGGCATTTGAATATAACCGCCTCCTCTTTTCTTAACATGAAGCCAAAGACAGTGCGGGCATTTTTCTCTTCTTCAACTGTGAATGACAGGTTTTACAAGTAATGTTGGGAAGCAGTTACACACAAGATGTTAATCCGTTCGAGGGTTCAGAGAGAAAATTTAAACAGAGAGAGTCACGCTATCAGCGCCCGGCGTGTAGCGCTGTTGGAATGAAAGGAATGTGTTCAGTCAACTTACGGGTTAGATGGAGATTAGATGAGGAAGGCCCACCAGAAACGCATCGACGACGCCGCACCCGTAGAGATAGGCTCGTGACCAACCGCATCCATGAGACTTGGTGCGGCCACCGTTGCGGATGTGAGAAGGAGGCTTCAGCTGTATGCCCCCAAACTTGCAGTCTTACAAAGCGGACAAAAAATGCTTGTTATCGTGTTCTGTAACACGCATGTCGGATTCACAGA
The DNA here is from genome assembly GCA_029378375.1 of Mycena olivaceomarginata. NCBI lineage: Eukaryota > Fungi > Basidiomycota > Agaricomycetes > Agaricales > Mycenaceae > Mycena > Mycena olivaceomarginata. The sequence continues at coordinate 85,713 of JARKIC010001220.1, forward strand.
AAGAGATGCAAACATTGCATTTATTTCAGTTCTTAGTTCGGAATACTGCGTGTTTGGGTTGACAGAAAAATGGGGATATGACAATATTCAGGCAATCAGGAACAAGACCGAAGTTGTGGTTGAATAAGTTCAGAGTCATCGCAGGAGATTACGCTTGCAGGGATCCAAATATCCGAGCACCTTGGCGAATGAATGCCTGCGTTAGTCGAGTTTGAGCTGCAGGACATGATAAGCAAGGTTCAGGACCCATGAAACAGAGCACACACGAGCTGCAATGTATTCATGATGAGGGAGAACCTCAAAGGTGCTCGTGCGAGTTTGCGCGAGTGTCTTTCCCTCCTCGGAGATGCCGCACTGGCTGGGCCTTGCTGAAAAAAAAGTGTCTAGTTTGAGAACAAAGGTTTCTATTGATGCTCGCTTCTCGTGCGGGACGACAAAGATTTTGAGCCTGAGGGTAAGGTGGGAGAAGCACGGTACGTAGAGGACGGGTAGAACTCGAATACTAGTGATGCAAGGACATGCGTGCGTATGATAGGTAGGTAGTGTTACTTGTGCGTGCAGGAATGTAAAAGGTATATAAGTGAAGGGAAGGGAGGCTGCATACCGAAACGCACACGGGTACGCAGCGTCGCCGATTGGGCAGGTGTTCTCCTCCGCGTCGTCGGAGTATGACTCGGACGGGGAGGTGCTGCCGCTCGCAAGCACGCATCAGGACGGGAGGGCGTCGCCTGGTGGGCACCAGCCACGAGCGCAGAATGGCGGGGCTGCAGGAGAGGGCGCGGGCGCCGCGGTGGGTGAGGACGGGAAGTGGATCCTAGTCACAATCCCTTTTTCTCGGTGGAAAACGCAAGTTCTTGGATCACATCTCACGGATACCAGCTCTATCTTCAGCACAATGACTCTGACAAGTCTTCGAGTTTGTGGGACCCCCGACAAAGCCACTGTGAATCAAATTCGGGCGTATCGGAATTATGTGTGTTGAACTCTTCATTCGGGTTCTCCGATTCTCATACTACAGTGAAGATGCTCGGCGGCCATTTTCTCGGTCATTTGTTCTTCGATCTTGACAACACCGAGGCTTGGATCAACCTCGTCGCATTCCAGGCCTATATAAACACGGTTCATGGCTCTTTCAATGAGTACCGCACCCAAAACTCCACTCCGTTCAGCTCTTGTCCTCCCTCTCGTGCTGAATCTCCTGTAAGCTCTTGTGCCCCGTCCAGAGGCGACTCTGTGTTCTCTACTGCCGGATCGCGTCCCAGTAGCCGTGCTTCATTCGTCCCCGCATCCCGTGCCCCATCTTCGGAGGCTCCGAGTCCATTTGTTAGCAGCGTGATTGTTCTTTCTGATTCGGACTCCGACAACTTTCCGGCCGCCGTTTCTACTGCTTCCCTTGTCCCAAAAATCGAACCAGGTCCAGCTCCACCCCTTTCGACTTATCTAACGGTCCCTTCACATCGAAATGGGCGCAAAGGCAAAGAGAAAGCAGCTACCAGTAGACTTCAGGTCACCCGCCAGGAAGCAGTTGACGAAATCATCCAAATATCGTCAATTCCTTCAACATGGACTGTACCCCGTATCCCCGCTGCATATCTGGTCGATTTGTCCAATGCTTTGGACTCACTTAAAGTCGGAAATCGAACACTGACAATTGATCGGTTTATCCGAACAGAGGTGAATTGTATGCTTATGCTCATTGGTTGGCACCCTGACTATTACCTGAATACAGGACCAGGATTCGTGGGGGGGCTCGAATGGCCATTCAGTCGGCGATTCAGAGGTTGTTGGCTTCCTGCCCGATCTGACCACGGCCATTAAGTAGTCTCTCGCAGCCAGACACTTCAATAATAGTGAACTCGTACCTCGTTATATTGAAGTCTGTTATTAACCACGGGGGTCCGATCAGGGTAAAAGCTTGTTACATAATCTACACAGCCACACCGCCGGATTTCGATGTTTTGTGCCTACAGGATAGATACTTAAACTAGTTTTTGCTGCAGATGTATCTATACTAGTGCACTGAATGTTCCTGCCTGCTCAGATTTTTAGCTAGAGCTCAGAATCCAGGTGGATGAAGCGCCGAAGCATAACATGTGGACTAATACTTGTGTTGCACTTGGAGCCTCAAACAGCACTTTAAAAGTCCAAATAAATTGGAGGGGCTTTGCAATGGTGAATCAAACATTCTGTATGCTGGAATTTCTTGAAAATATTGATGCTAGTGTCGCGGTCGCCTGTCGAAGAACGGTGTGGCTGTGCTGATTATATAACAAGCACTTACCCCAATCGGGACCCCGCGCTTAACAACAGACTAGCCATTAAGTGTCGTCGGGCTCATTTGAAGTGCAAGGGAGTCTACAGCTGTGAATCCATCGCGGGTTGCGAGCGTTACGAACCAGATCCCGCAGCCACACAGGCGCTTTGGAAGGCTGAACTCGATGCAAATGAACGTGAAGCAGCCTCGGCCCCCGGGATAGTATCACGGTGAGCCGAACTCATGCCTTCATTTTTTCAACTTGATCTAGTTGGACCGTAAGCTTACTCTCTGCTCAAGTTTCTATAATCAGATCATGACGTCTAAGTGCAAAGTCCAGTGCAACGGGGTCCCAGTATTCAAACGCCTGTCAGGGGTACGAGTTCCTCCCCTCCATTCAACTTCATTTGTTGATAAAACTCATGCAGGGAGCCTCATACGGAAAGCAGTTCTTTATCGGTTGTTCCAAATGGACTGGCGCTCAAAAATTTGAGCATCGCTATCTCCCCATTCCCAACAACGTGAACGAAGACACTTTGAGAATTGCCATGGAGAACGATGGCCGGTTGCCGACTGCACCAACAGTTAATGAAATGTGTGCTCTCATGGTTCACCCGCGAATCGGAAAGCACCTGAAAACGTGCCGTGAGTGGATTGAATGGTGGGTTCATCTACCGTTTCAACTGTATGGTGCCGAGAATCTATTTAGCCCCTTCAACAACTCTCTTCTACGGTGGAGAGCGTGTATCTACCAGCAGTCCTGCGTATATGAACACCCGGAAAGTCATGGACCTCATCAACAAAAAAAAGAAGACGGAGCATCCTCAGGGAATGGGTTGGGCCGGTATTTCGGTCTCCATCCTGATTTCCTGTCGAGACACTAACCGTCTACAGGTGTAGTTCACCACTTCACGAAAGAAGCCTCACTTCTTCCGGTGGATCGATATCTCCACACAACTATGGCCAAAAATGGCTTCCGGCTCGCCGTCACAATGCACCCTCAAATTGTGTTGTTCATCCACCAAGTTCTCTCAATCAATATCGATTTTACCTTCAAGCGTGTCGAAGGCAATATGGACGAGTGGGAGGTAGCCTCAATGTCCGACCGCTTTAAACAGTGTTCGTCTGAGGATCTTGACTTTGTATCCCTGCCAAGGTTGATTGAACTTACCAGGACTTACTTTTGCGAGTTTGTTCTGCGACGCGAAAACAACCGAAGCATTCACTCAACTCTTTACTGAGCTATTTGACACCATCGCTCGAGTCACCGGCAAGCCGCTGAAGCTTGCCCAGATGCAAAGTGCCGCATTGTTATGCTGGATGGGGAAGTTCCGCAGGCGTTAGGATTGGGAAATTTCCTAGTGGGATACAATGACCCGGAGGTCAGCGGTATCAATTCACGGAATCCCATTCAGCTGCTGGGATACTGCCTGAAAACTTGTTCCATTCATTTCGAACGGTATTTGGACAATAAGCTTTTTTTGACCTGGAATTTTATTGAATCACTGGCAGTCATATAGATGAACTCCCTCGCGATATCCCGAGAACTGTGATCATGCGGCTCAAATCGATCATGAGCTTGGATGCACAGCATGAAATCGACGCCTGGCACGACTTTTGTGCTGCCCAGGTACACAATGATATCAAAAGGATGTCTCCTCAACCCTCTGTAAACAAAAGGACTTGATATCTCGAAGATTGGTATGTGCACAAGCGTGCAAACCCGTGGGTTCTACCTTCGGTCAACAAATTTCTATCTGCGATCACCAACGAAAGTTGGGACATCACCCCCAACCATTCCAACCTCGTTGAAACTGCACATGCCGGCCGTAATGCAGAGACGTCGATTGGTGTTGGCCTACTTACCGCTATCCTTCAGTACGATTGTTTGATGGATTTCTTTGCAATATCTGATCCTTTTCAGATCGCAATTGCGTGATAATGCAAAGGCCGCTGAGCTGCTGCAAATCGAGCAGAAGGGGGTGATGCGGAAGCTATGGAATGGTGTTGGAGAACGTGAGAAGCTTTCAGCCCAACGCAAGGTTTGGAGAATGCGGAAATCCGCAGTTAGAACGGACCAGTTGACAAGCTTTGAGTCCCTTAAAGCAGAACGATCCTCCGGTATTGAAGAGAACAAGGCTTCTATTCAACGAGAGAAGATCTTTCAATCCGAGATAAAATCACTTCAGGACGACATGAAGCTCGACACCCATCGCTCCGATCTTCGAGAGCAGATAGATATATTGCGCCGAGAGATTGAAGAAGAGAAGGATGCGAGGCGAGCTTGGAGGCTGCGTCAGACTGAAATTGACTTAGAGCTGGAGAGGATTCGAAAGGGACCATTGGCTGGTATAAGGATCAGTGGACGACGACCTACCGGGCGCCCACTCGAGGACGAAACTGCCATTGGTATCCCTTTATATCGGCGTTCTGGAGATGCTGCTAATTTCTCACCAGATACTGTATCCGAACCAGTCAACGAACCTCCTCAAATTTCAGTTCCACTTCATGACGCGTCCAGCAACGATGGTCAGTTGGGCTCTCAGAAAAGAAACACACTGTTCTGAAATGAACTAGATAATGATATCCAGGACGGAGCATCCGCGGCTCCGAATTTCGGACTGTTTACGGTTCCCGCACTGGATCATGGTAACTTTCTTAAATTCCAAGTGGTCAAGATTTGACTGAAAGCAGAACTTTCCATCAATTCCCATGTTTCAAGTCAAGATGTCCAAACGACCTTTGAAGCGGCGGATTTCAGTCTACCCTATGCCCCAGAACACGAAGGTTAGGTGAAGTTATCGAGACAGAAACAAATATTGACCGATGATCAGGGCCGGCCAGTGGGTTCTATGATTCAATTGGAGGGCTGGGCTCTTTGACCGGATGGGATGACACTCTCCCTGGTGAGCCAATGATAGTCATTTGAAGCTCAAACCAAGCCATCAGCCAATTACGATTCAACTCTTACATTCCCACCTTACCTCTTGGACAGTACCGGATCCCTTGGTTTGATTTATTCATTTCGGAGTGGACTCGGCCTCTGAATCACAAACAGATGACTCAAATCTCTTCAGATCAACCTATCCAACGTACAACACTCGCATTTTTGACACCTCACTCCATGCGCCCGAGTTCCCTGGCGATTCCAACATACTAGAGTATTAGATGGATTCGGCCCGGGAGCAGATGATGATGACTTTGGCAACTTACCCGCACTGCCAATGCCGTCTTCTCCGTTCCGCCATGAGCCACCCACAATTTCCGCAGAAATCCGGGTCCCGAAGAAGAAGCAGCCGAGGGCACCCGAAGTCGATGAACCCCTGATCATTGAGGGTTCTCAGCCACGAACCAGATCACGCCGAGCTCTGGGGGAGTAATAGATAATATATATATGTCAAGACAATAATTTAATATTAGTGCTGTTTCACGGTGACTCTCCCTCTCAAGTATTGCACGTGACCGTGTCAAGGATGCGTGTTGATTAATGCCGAGTAGCTGACAGTTCGGCACCATCAACTGGCAGGTACAATGCCGTGTTACGATCAAACGGCCAGTTGCACTTCGTTAAAATGACTCCCACACGGCATACACAAATTAGTGGGACTGAACAGTGATGAGTGGGACTAGATGAGTCCCACTCCCACTAAAGTGGTATATACTCCAACAGCTGGCCCACTACCAGTAACCCAAGCGGATGAGCTTAGAATGCTTCTGCAGACCGGGTTTCATTAGCAAATGCTCCAAAGAAGAAGAAGAAAAAATTGCCAGAATTTCTGTGGACCTTTCTGCTGACCGTTCTCTCGCAGTAGCATCTTTTTGGCCGAATTCGGTCATAGATATCTGAGACGCGCTGTTTTCAGGAATTGTATGCTCTACGCTGGCCACGACGTGTCAAGTCGCGTCAATGTGCAGCACATGTGACTTCCCAAAAAGGTGCTTACATAATAACCCTGGACGCCTACTACATATGATGGCGTGGTAACCAAAGGACAAGTTTTTGATCTGTTATGAACGTAGATTACACTTCCGAGTCTGGGATTCTTGGCGAAACCTAGTCTCTCTTAGATGGACACGCTACACCGCCAAAGTAGCCACAGCACCGTTACAGCTGATGCGATCATCTGTTGAACAGCCGAGCGCAAACATGGACCCATCCAGTGTACGGATGGTGTCCAGCTGACGGGCGCAGCTGGATTCTCAGGTGGTCACCACATAACTATGCACATATTGACCATGTTCAGCAGCCACATGTGTTCAATGAATTTCTTTGGTCGCTCTATTCATCCTCCTCATAATCTAAATCAATATCGGACTCACCAAATGTGCGCAAACCCCATATGACCGGGTGGCGCTGGTCATCCAGCCCGATCTGGCCGGACCCCTAACACAATTTCATGCACACACTCTTTCGAATTCAAAGCCCAAGGTCATATATTTGAAGGTGTTGAATAATATATATGTAGCAGCTGGGAATGAGGCTAGAAACGGCCGTGTTCAGAGTGTAAAGCAGTGTCTGCTCTAAGTACTAAGTGCATTGGACGTTGATCAAGGTCTTGAATCAACCTCGGGCCTCAGATGGCGAGAGGGCCGATATGATTTAAGGGGGAGGACGCTCCTGGGATTCCCACTGCGAAATCCGCTCCCATCAATTGCGCAATGGGCTATGCATGTCACGTGTACTTGACAGGTGGTTGATGATTTTCTCCATCTTTGCTTCCTCCATCTCCGTCTTTCTCCCCATCCTTGTCTCCCTGTCGACCAGGCACGCCGTCGTCCATCCACTGTCCGCTCCCACACGCCCTCGGACCATCTGCTCGGCTTCAAAGCGCTGTCTCCCTCCAGCCCGCTGCTGTCTCTGTCAAGCCCATCCTTCAAGCTTACTGTAGTATTTCGTTCAATTCGTATAGTCACGCGTCACACGGCCAAAAATCTACAAAAATTTTCGTAAGTCACAGCGTCACAAGTGGTCTCTACGAAAGGTTTCGGTGAAAAAAAGCGCTCCGGGCGGCCCGGGCAGCCCTGCGGGGCCTTTTTATACGAAAAATTTCGTAAGTCACACCAGTCCCAGACCGCATACGAAAGGGTCAATTCGTAAGACGGTGTCACACCCCAAACCACCTTACGAATTGAACGAAATACTACAGTACTAGCGTAACATTCAAGTTCACTGGTTCTCAAAGATCAAGCCCTCAAGCCTTCAAGCCCTCAAAGCTCTTTCCCCGCAAATCCCGGTCCCGCTCTGGTATCTGCGCCGTAACACTTCAAGTCACTTCAAGTCTTCATATACCCCCAAATCGAAAACCGGCAAGACTCCGCAAGCCGCCCTGTATGGTGAAGAGCACCCAGTGCACGGTCAATGTCGTGCTTTGTACGTGCCTTGCCCTGATGGTGAGCACCTCCTTATTTACTTGTTTTTTTTCCCCCGCTTCTCAATACGTTCTAGCGCGCCGTTTTCATCGAATATCCGGACTGCAAATTCTGGAATAAGTTCAACAAGTGCCTCGCAAAGGTTCGCGCAGACGCCGGCGGCGATCCGAAGAACCTGGCCAAGTATGTTGTTTCCCGATTTTTGCCATTCCAAATCTCAGTAGTTCCAGGGGATTCTGGTACTATCTTGAAGAAGACCAGAAGACGCGTGGCCCCACGGGTCCAAAGCTGATCGACAGGCCTGTCGACGCCTTCCAGCAATGGGTCGATGATCTCATCACCGCCAAGACCCTTGACACTGCGACGAACCCCGTAGAAGATGACGACTATTGGCGACGGCGGCGGGTGATCAACTAGTAGATAGAATGCCGTGTGCTTTTTTCTTGATACAATCGGAAAATGCTTTCTCTCCATGTTATATGTCGTGAATAAGCCAAATGAGTCGAATTTGTACAGCATACAAATTACATGTGAGTGGGCACCTACATCCACCTACACCGGCAGCTGGCAGCCACTCGAGCTGCCTCCACTGTGAGTCTATTCGTGATGTACTCTGTAAACCAGATGCTTGACGGCTGACAGCCTGCCAGTGACGGCATCTTGTCAACATGCCGCCGTCAGGTTTACGCCATGTGGCGCTACTTTGGCGGTGTAATATAGTAATGCTTGTGCCTCATATAGGCCAAACATACCTCTGGAATGCACGAGATGACACTGCCTCCGAACTTGAAGAGCACTCTAAAGACTGCGATCTGCCTAAACAAATCCGAGACATAGAATCCGGTGTGTATGCTCCAATTTACTGAGCCACACAACAAAACTCCGGGCGACGAGCTGTACGCCTTCACCAGTGCAGTGCACATCTCATTGTGCATTGGGTTGCTGCAATTGCCTTTCAGGTGTGGCAGCTCTATCAAGCCTTGTTAGGTACAGTGGTGGCAAAAAATAATGAGTGCGGTCGTTTAGGTTCAACTCTAGATCAAATCACTTCAAATAAAATCCCTCATGAAATTCTGCTGATTTCATGGTTTTCTGCCCAATTTAAACTATACCATACCTGTTTCACTGTCCCACAACAAATTGAATTGGTGATTTTTGAAAAAACGAGTCTCTGGGACCATGATATATACAAAAATGGTCTACATACCATGAAAGTACTTGAAAATCCGATCATAGCCATATATCGGCTTGCCTGTATTGATAGGCATTTATCCTGGTCCAAAACGCTAAAAATGGCCAACTTGCGGCCTGCATGGCGAGCTCAAATTCTCATCGATCCAGGTCAACTGAAATGTCAATGAGGTCGCCTTTTCAAGTGTCTTTAGCCAACACATTTGTACTGGCCATCATCAGAGGACACTAAGCATCGAGGAAAAAATGGACACTTGAATAAAGCTGCGGTCTTCATCGGAACAAAGCTTTGGCTCATCTCATTCACGCACACTCCTCCAAGCTTCGACTTCCATAGTATTGTCAATATGATAATTGCTGTGTGTTTCCACTCCGCTATAATACTCGTCAGAAAAGGGGGAGCAGAAAATCGAATCTTTTACCGTGGTCGGAGAGTTTTAACATGGTATCTGCACCTGCCTGACGAATATCGTTATCGCTGTCACTGAGGAGGGTGATAATCCGAGGAATGGCGGCCTCAATCGATGCTCGAAACTCCGCTAAAACGCTCATCAGGAATAGTGAACCAGAAAATGGAATATTTTACCATGCTCAGAGAGTTTTGACAAGGTATCTGCACCTTCCTGAAGAATGACTTTGTTGCCGTAACTAAGTAGGGCAATGATCTGGGGAATGGCGGCTCCGATCGATGCTCGAATCTCGGCTAAATACTCATCAGGAATGGAGGACCAGGAAATCGAACATTTTAGTCTTCTGAGAGCTTCGACAAAGCAACTGCGCCTGCTTCCGGAACACCCAAGCTGCTGTTACTGAGGAGAGTAATGATCTGAGGAATGGCAGCCCCAATTGACGCTCGAAATTCGGCTAAAATGCTCATTAGGACTGAAGGACCAGGAAATTGAATATTTTACTGTGCTATCCATTGCTTCATTTAACCTTACTTCACTTCATTTCTGCGAGTGAATTGCCCAAAATAGTGAATCTCTTGTATCTTTCCCTATTTTCCTAAATTTCCGAATCCCACATGGAGTAAATTACCCATGAGTTTGAGACAAAATTTGCCAAAATCCAAACTCGGATTCTCGGTGACCCGCAAGGACGGGTACTCGAACCCGTAAGTAGACAAACTCGCAGGTTTTCCCACAGATCAACTCATCGTGACCCACGGGTGACCTGCACTCGTGCCATGCCTTATTAACAAGCAGTGTCTCGTCACTGTCCCGTGGCAGTGCTCGGGGCGGCGCTGGCTGCTACTGGTCGAACGGTGATCATCACTGCATTCAGCCAACGGGCAGGCGACGTCATTTTGAGATGTCTCGCCAGACCCTAGCCGAAGGCTGTGTCAAGGCATGCAGATGATGAAACAAGCGACAAATAGGACTGAAACCCACACGCAAGGCGACATACCCTGTCAATCGACCGGTGATTATCCGCCATAGGTTCAGTATCAGGAGAAATCGTCCAGTCGTTATTGAAGGATGATATCGCGGACGATGGCGGACCAAAGTCGCTTTCCACTGTATATAACAGGCCCCGAAACCTTCCTTGCAGTAGCCCGAATCACTTTTATGCCCTTTCCAGACGACCGCGTATGCGTGCTTGTCCAGTGCTGCATGCAACATCACGAGGATGTTGGGGGTGGGCATTGGACTCGATTGCTTCTTTGCTGATCACGAGGCGGTGGCAGTCTTTTTTGTGCACATCCCATTCCATAGCCCGCTCAAAAATTTCACCACCGGGCACTTTAGCAAAAAAGCTATATCGGCATTCAAAGCCGCGGCTCGTCAATTTCCAGAATATCTGACTCAGCAAACACTGAGAACCAGCGCTGGTTGCGCAAAACAGGTAACGAACTCCGGTCCTCCCGGAATTCCACAACTTTTTGTACGGAAAAGGACATAAGTACAACCTGTACAGGGCAAGGGTGCGTAATTTTAGAACATGAACGAGAATATCACACAGATCAGCCTCCACAGCAGTACCGGGGCCCAATAGATTGTGCAGAGCAGGGAAAACAGGGCCAGCAAGTTCTTGCCCCAGTGCGCCAGCTTCCCTTTCAATGCGCGAGCGCCTTCCTCGTCCTCCCCGACATAGCCAACCCACACAGACCCGAATGCCGTTGTCACCTTTGCGCTGTCGCCACGCTCGCCGTTGGCCACCCATGCGCCGACATTTCCAACGAAGCAGTGCATTGTGGAGCCATCCTCGGTCATCAGTATGCAGGCGTTCCGAAGCTCCGCTGAGAGGCGTGGGGCGCGTGCCCAGGATGATATCTTCAGCGGGCCGTGGAACGTGCGTGGCAGGTACATGCGCGTCTGGCCGAAGGTCACAGACGTCTCCATAAAAATCCGCACCGTTGACGGCGCGTACTTGAAAATAAGCAATCAACACCCTCGTTCGATGGGGAAATACAAATCCCACTCACGACTCTGAATGTGGCATTCCCCGTAATCGAGCCGAATTTGAGGTGTACTTGGTGGGGCTTGCGCTCATAGTCACGGGCGACGTATGATGTGGGGGACGCTGCGTGTGCTGTTCCCGCCGCGAAGGGCCTCACCTCGACGTCGGCATCAATAGTGCCAAATGTGACAGAGAGCGTCAGGTTGGTCGCGGGCAAGTCATATATACTGGTCAAGTAAGACCTTTGGAGGAGAGATTCAGGCATTTGAACGTTGGGGTCCACGATGACGTGATTAAGTTTCAAGCCACCCCATGTGCGGGAAATAACAACGTTGTTTCGTGGATGTGCGAAGACGTCGGCAACTGAAAGCCCGCTGGTGACATCTAGGACTCACATAATGAGTAAATTTCAATGGCATGAAGTCTCATACTGACCTGCGGGCGAGAGCGTTTGAGGCGAGGGACGTCCATGCGGATTTCCCGCTTTGTCGGTCTCTTTCAAGTCGGATTTAACGTCTGGCATCGTTGTGAAAGTTGTGAAAGAATGAGGCTAAGAGTGATGGGATGAGAATGCTTCCTGAAAAACGCCGACGTGTTTATATGTTCGCGGCGACGCCCCTACCTGGTATATAGTAGCACAGCATCAGCGGGAAGGACTCTGATTGGTACAGAAGAGTTCTGATTGGTACAGCCTCAAATAGTTCGTCCAAATTTCCTTTCCTGCCGTCGCGCTCTCGCGGTGGTGGATAGGAGGGCCGAGGCTTCCATTCCGTTTGGTTATGTCATCTTCTAGACTGGGCCGCAAGGACTTATGTGGTGCTAAGTATAATCTAGGGACACGAGGCAGCCAGATCCATCAGATCAATATCACATATGAATGGCACTGCTTCTGTCAGGCTCAAGGTTAATGAGGAAAACGTGCAATGCAGTTTCCTGGGTCTTCAATGGTGGGTTCCATGAACGTGGGTCGGTTCTATGAACGTTCCACCATGGAACCCACAGTAGAAACTCCACTAACTCCACCATGGGTTCCATAGTGGAACATTAACTCCACTATGGTTCAATGAATGTGGGTGCATTCTATGAACGTCTAGGAACCCACAGTGGAACTCCACTAACTCCGCTGTGGGTTCCAATAGTGGAACAGTAACTCCACTGTGGGTTCCATAGTGGAACATTCGAATCCACCATGGAAGACCCAGGAACCCGCACTGCATGTTTTCTTCATTAACCTTGAGCCTGACACAAGTGGTGCCATTCACATGGGATATTAATCTGGTGGATACTGCTGCCTCATGTCCCTAGATTATACTTAGCACCACATAAGCCCTTGCGGCCCAGTCTAGAAGATGACATAACCAAAGGATATGTAATATCCTCTGCAGGTGATGAGATCGGTAAGAATGGTTTGGCCACCACCGACAAGAACTCCACCAGAGACAAGGACATAGGCAATGGAGTGTTGACTGAGAGAACTCAGAGAGGAGTATGAGTTGATGTGTCGGCTAGGGTACATCATTGGTCGGCCCGGTAAACTTGATGCTATCACCTGCCAATCCTTTCCAGGTGCCAAAAGCCGTTCTGTAAGCGCAACTTGTGGAGAAATAGAATTCTTAAGCCCAGTCTAGAAGATGACATAACCAAAAGATATGTAATTGTGGCACAATGAGATCCAGTCACAATATGGCGCCCAAGTTTGGCAAGGGAATAGGCTTCCATGAAGCTGGGTAATGCATGAGTTGCTTTCTTCTGTGCTGTAGTGATAATTTGAGCATCACATGGGGATGAATAGCCGGGATGAGTGGTAACCAGACGTGCCTTTCGGCCCACAGACAAAACATTATCATGGATACGCTCGCCGGTTACTGTGAAGCCTGTGACGACATTCACCGAAACAGTTCTGAAGTCCGAAGATTTAGCGTACCTTGATACCGCAGATTTTGGAAGTCCTATCCCAGCACAGACGCAGTGGCTTCGGTACCTCGGCAATGTTCCCATTTTCAACCACCTCTCCCTCCCCATCCCCAAGAGTGGGATTATTTCCTCGATACCGGAAGACAGCCGATCTCTCACGTAAATTGAAAAACCTCTTCATTCACGGCCCTCGGCGTGTACACAGACGTGGGACCTATATATTCTTGATCAGCAGACTTGAGGCAATCCTTTTTCGGCAAGGTATCATTTCCTGCATGTTCGACACCCCCTTGGCTTCCTACGCCCACTTAGCTCCAACACATATCCTTAACAGCATACCCCGCGGAGACTCGAGCAGAAAGAAAATTCACACGGCATTTCCGATCACAGAAGTGGATATAAATGGTCCATCTAATGATCTATTGCTCTCCCTCCTATCCCTCTCTCCACTCATTGGCCGCCCAGCTCGAACGGAGTGGATTAAGAGACCGGACTTTCTCGCTCAGGCTGTCACTCACAAAACACCGTTGCTGTCGTGTGTGTTTGGTTCTGAGTGCTCGTCCGGGCGCGTCTTGGGAGGTCTGATCCAAAAATTCGGACAAAACTTTCAAAACGGCCAAAATCCGGATCCGACCTCCAAAGGGATAGTTATTGGTCCTATACTAGCGAGCCGAAAGAACAGTCAATAGAATTGTGCTTACCTACGGCTTCCGTGGTTGGCCTGAGAGAGGCGAGTCATAATGTCCAAAAAAAAGACCTAAATCATGTCCATATTTGGGAATGCCGGCTGCCAGAGCACCGCAGTGTTGAGCGCAGCATCCGTTCTCTTTCCCCATCACCCAACCCCCCTCCTCCTCATTCATCAGCGTCTCCCATCTATGTCATTGTCCAGGAACAAAATCGATACTAGGGATGACTGCCCCCGAGCTCCTGCACATCTCGAAGACTCCTCACCGTTCGTTCAATTCACGGGTTACTTCGATAACGTGCTCGACGCCAGCCCTTTCTACCGCTCTCCAGACAAGATGTCCGCTTGGAGTACCGTGTTCGATGGCGAGTTGGTCCTTCGGTTGTTATTTCAATCGCAGTCCTCATTGGATCCAACAGACTCAATTCTCGAGGAAAATGAGAGCAGACCTCTCAGCCGACGTGGGAGCCTTCTTTTGCCCGTGAGCCACCATGGGGTACGCCTCTCGTTCACCGTCTTTTCACCTCTCTGACTCGATCCACAGCTGAGCGGCTGCAACGTTTCCAGCAACGCTCGTGCCCTCTATCACGTCCGTGAAGCTTCTTTCCTCCGTACTGAGCGGGACCCAGCTGCGCAGAAACCTCGCGGTCTCGCTGAATACAACGCTGATAAAGTCGGATGGAATTATGTTGTCGTGCCGACGCCCGCCCATCTCTCGCAAGTGGGTGTCGACAATGGGACGCCACCACCTCGCCGGCAATATCACGCCGAGGACTTTGCGTGCGCTCGGTGTTTCCCTGTGCCTGCGCTCGTCGCTCAGTCCTTCGCGCTTGCGGAAAGTCCTCGGGACGTTCAGCCAACGCACGCCACAGAAGAGCATATGGAGCCCAGTGATTATTCCACCTTTTCGTTTCTTTATGGCCCGAGTTACACTGTGTTCTCACATGCACATTCCACTTACTCTCGGACGGGGTGATTTTTGGTACTAAGTCCTACGACGTATCTCAGAGACGTCAGCACGTTACATTATCTCAGATTTACAGTGAACAATTTATGTTAATAACAATGAGATATTTGAAAGCTCCGTTGGGGGGCGAAGGAAAGAAATAATTACCGGGATCAGGCGCCCAAGGATGCAAATTATTGTTTTGTGCGCCATGCTCGTGCCCTTAATTCATTTGCCTAGTGGGGTTTTCAAACAACCTGGCAACAGGCTTCAGATAAATACACTAAGTGGACAACAAGAATGTCCGCTTGGTTTTTTCAGCAGTTCTCCATCAATTTAGCATCCTTGTCAACCAAATGCGCCGGGGCGGGCTCGGGACGCTTATATAACAGGCGCATCAATTCAGGTCAACCAAATGCGCCAGAGCGGACTCGGGATGCTTACATAACAACTCTGTGTGATCCGTTTCAGCCGGGGACGCAACTCCGATGGCGAAATGAGCGACCCTGACCACGTTTTCGTAGACGATAATATTTGGGGTGGTTATCAAAGAGGTTAGTGTTTGATCGGCTATGATCGCTCGCCTCTTGGGATAAGCTTCATTCGTGCTGGTCCCCAGTCGAAGCCCTAGGAAACACCCCCGTCGGTGATTGTCGGGGTTCCCGAGTCCGCCGGCCGCAGGGCAATCAACATTCGGCATGGCCGGCACTATGTCACCCGTTGGCGCTAACATTGACAGATGGCTCCCACCACGCACCGAAACAAAGCGAAGAATGGTGATCATCAAACTCGATCGAGATCCGGTCCCCAAAATAGCCGTCTGGTCCACACGATAGCCGTCCGGTCACCTTTTCTCCCTGCACATCCTGGGCTGCATACTTTGATCAGCCGTTGTATATTTGACTTCTATGGCATCCCTACTGGCCTCCAAAAATCTCCTCTTCATGTTTTGAGGGTAACTTCTTCATTTATTCCAACAAGAGAACAGTATTGTAATATCATGTACAACCCGAATCTAACCAGCTTAGAAGCCCAACAATCTCGTTCAATGGACCCTAATCCATGACTTGAATCATTGTCTGTACGGACCGGGTGTCTGCGCCAAATAGATAAATAAAATTCGGCCTAAGTTTACCCTGATTGGGATAAGTAAGTTAATTTCAACTCACAGAGGATTTTTCACTCACCAAAGAAGCGCAGCAGACAGAGACTAATTAGCTGAACTGTTATGTTTAGCTACTACAGGTGTGGGGAAGGGGATCAGCAGAGAGGAAGCAAAAGGAGACTGGATGAAGGGTGAAAGACCACAGCCAAGTGAGCAAAATCTTAAAGAACAGGCATGTAATTAGATAAGCAGAGATTTGTGGGAAAACATATTTTATACAATAACTAAGGAACCCATCTCGGTTCACCCGTAAGGACTGCGAGCGAGTGCCAGGCGTGCGAGCCGGGATTGGCCGAGGCATATTCCCACGGTTCACAAAAATGCAACCTGTCGTCTGTTATCGAAATTCTGGGTCATTTTCCGTTCGAGGCATGCTGCATATTGATTTTATACAGTGTTTTGCATGCCCCCCAAACCCCTCACTCAAGATGGGGATTCAAATCATCTTACATATATATGTATTTTCCAACCCATAGTTCTACCTGGAAAGTTGAGTAAATGTGACAGGGTGTCTCTGACAAGCTCAAGGGATCCCTTGCTTTTGCAGGCTTCCAGAATGAGGAAGGAGGCACAGATGTGAGAGGTGCGTGAAGAAGAAGGCAAGTGAAGTGGCAGATCCAAAACAACCGTCACTGAGTGGGTTGTAGACCTGTTAACATCATTCTGTGCGTCTGCGAGTAGAATATGCTCACGGCCTTGACAAACACTCAAAATCACAATAATACAATGATCACCTGTGCACAATAACCCACGGAGCCTTGTGCTCCTCCCTCTTCCGGTGAAAGTTCAGTTATGATGGACGATTGGATTTCATCAAACAGCTGGACTGTCTACGTCGGAGATTGCTCAAGTAAGTTGATGCGAGACGACGAGTGAATGGGCAACAATTGTTGCCGCATATGTGTTCTGCGACCTTGCCTCACACCCAGAATACTTCGCCCAGATCCAAAATGAACTAAAATGTCTTCATGTTGTCGTTCAACTGGGATCAGTCCCTCCAGCTTTTTGTGTACCTCCAATTTGTCACATACGAGCACTGGCGTGCCGCCAGAAACCTCTCCATCCTCGATCACTGGGTCAAAGAAACTTTTTCCCTTCGAATTGTTGTGACCGTGCAAGTGTGAGTTGCGCAGGCACTTCAAATGAACAAATGTCTACCTGCCCACTGTGCCCAGACACAACCCAAAATCAACGGTAAGTATCAGAGAACCGTAATTGAGCTTCTGAAATCATCTGAACTCAAAAATTGAGAAAATTCAGGGATGCGTCAACTCCCTTATATTTCTTTGAACAAAGCACAAAAATTCCTCGGCTATCAGTCAACAATTACCAAAACGCGATCAAATAGGGCGTTCGCCGGGGAGTCGGACAACAACTCCGCTCGTATCGCGCGTTAATCGGTCTCGCGCCCTCAACGTTTCCGCGGCCTACATTTTCGTGTAATTACCTGTGCATATACCCGTTGGCGGATCATTGGCCATCAGCAGTCGCCGGGGGGTTCGGGTGCTGTTTTACGCGGGCCTTGTCCTGAGGTTCACTTATTTTTACATAGGTCAAGTCCGAGTGACGTCCAAAAATATCCTTCGACCTATCCGTAATTGCGTAAGGGAGATATGTACAGATCGCACGATGTGTCGGATAACCCACGCCCGACTTCTCATGTCGAATGTCAAGCGGGTGGAGCCTCGGAGGATTTAAGTCCAAGGGCGCAGAGCTAGGCCATACATTCCCCCTTCCCTCCGTCCCCCATGTCGGGTCTTCCCAACGACACCGCAAGACTCGTCGGCTTATTTGTCGGTTGCGTTCTGTACGGTAGGTAAGAACGTTGTGCACTTGCTTGCGTGGTCTAAATTACTCAGGGGTCCTATGTATCACATTCGTTATATGTCTGTCCTTCATCGTCTCCGCAAGTCGGATTCCATACGTCATCCTGGTCGCCGCCATGTGGATGTTTTTTATTTCGACATTCAGCGTGATCTTATCCCTCAAGAACGTCCTGGACGGCTTTATATACTATCAGGGTCCTGGCGGCGCCCTCGCCTTTTACGCCACTCAAAACGGAGGGTGGACCCATTGGATGCCGACCGTTCACAATGCAATCCAAACAACGACGGGCGATGCACTTCTGGTACGATCTCGCCCTGATTCCACATTCACAAGAGTCAAATCAACCCCCAAGTCCATCGATGTCACCTGTTGTACGAGAGCCGCTGGGAGATTACGGCATTCCCTTTCATTCTTTGGTTAGCTTCCACAGGTTTTTCTTTCCGCTATTCCTCTTCTTTGCCGATCGCGTCTTAACGTCCATGTCAGGCACCTCCGTCATCGCAGCATTGAGTGATGCGACACTCACTGGGAGTGAGAATATTAACAGCAACAGTGTTTTCCCCTTCATTTCCGCAACGGTTGCGTTAACCCTCACGACAAACATCATTACTACCTGTAAGTACTCGATCACTCGAGCGATTATGTCCACTGACCTCGAGACCAGATTTAATCTTGCGCCGCCTCATGACTATCCAATTCGACCCCGAATTGCAAGACACCATCAGGCCCTACTCCTTTGCACGCATTTCGGTTATTTTGGTCGAATCTGGTCTTGTCTACACTGTGTCCATGGTGATATCACTCGGCATCTTTCTCTCAGGAAGCAACTTCAAATATGTTTCCTCCCTCGCGGTACGTAGGCCTAATTGAGTACGATGGGCTCGCGCCACTCACTATGCCAATCCGCTGCAGATGATTCACATTATTGTGAGCTGGTCATTCACCTCTTACCGCTCAGACTAATGGGTTCACAGCCTCTATGCTGCAATGCGGTGCATATTCGGGTCCACAGAATTGCGGGGGGCGTCTTGAAGCATCGAAACGTGCTGGCCACCGAGTTCTCTAAAAACAGCGAGATGGTTTAACTAATTTGGCATTCCATACCTTCGCTATTCCATGTGTTATATTATCTGCACAACTCTCTGAAGGACGATACTGTACTAGTAACACTAGATACATAATAAGTAAGAGAACAAGCGCTCGCCGGCGCTCCGCGCCGGCTCCCACTTTGATGTTAGTTTTTAGAGCAGAGAAAGAAGCGGCCTTTAAAGCCGAAGAAAAAGGAGTACAGTATAGTAGGGTTCCTTGAATACCCGCTTTGATGTTTCCGCTACGGCGTCCACAACATGAAGAAATGAAGTCTGAATTTAAACTTCGTAGTTACTGTTGCAGGCCCAATATTAGTTGTATAGCTCTGAAAGCTATATGGACAGAATCGGAATGCGAGTCCGGAGGGCATGTCGTCCCCGCATTTTTTATATCACGCGTATAATGAATGTAATCCAAGAATATATGATTTCCACAGAAATTCCTTGCTGTGTGATGAGATGAGGTCTTGGATACCTGCTGTTTTGAATTTTTGGCTGGTGCCAAGCCGTCGGAATGGCTTGCCAAGCCAACATTTTGGCTTGCAAGCCGAAATGCCGAGCCGAAATGCCGGGCGTGGGCTTGTGATCATAGCAAAATCCACGCCCACGCCCGAAACAAGCCATTCCGCGAGGGAAAAGTGAAGTCTCTTATCTGGAAAACACTCTGTGCAACTTTCACAATCTTCGCTCCCGTTTGGACCCATGTCCAGTGTTCGGGAAATTTCAGGTCAGCCCTGCCTTCCGGCGCCGCGAGGCGTTGGAGCGACTGAAGGTAGGGCACACACCAGAATATTCTGCAAAATGCTTGCATTAATTACTACGGAATCGTCCCCTGGTGCCGGTGCTCATGAGCGGAGACAGTAGAAAGAGAGAAGGAAAAAAAGACGGAGGAACGGATGAACGGGAGTCGAATCTTTGCAAAACGATAAAACCTAACGGAAGGCACGCAGTTGCCGGAGGAAATGCGCACTACGTCGGTATATGACGTGCCGATTATTTATTATAATCATCTATTTTATAGTATCGGGTATAAGACCCGCTCCAAAAAATTCTCCCCACCGAAATTTCTCTTTGAATGCCTGAAAAAATGTCAAAAAGGCCAAAAACAATCTGTTTTATTACAGCCATTTGCTGAACTTACTATCAGTGACTGCCTACCTGGCCACACTAGGATGCTGGCCACTGGCTCACTGTAAGAAGAGAGAGAGACGGTGTCACATGCAATTGTTATGGTTTGGGGGTGAACCAAAGACCTACAGCTCCGGACAAACAAGGCAACAAATTTAATATCGTCTGAACCGCTACTTTTGGGACTTAGCCGAGTTCAGAAAAAGATTCAGCACCCTTTGAAACCCCCAAATCTGCTGCACAAATTTTACAGTCCACCATCTGACGAAAACAAAGGCAAAACACCACATCCCAGCTCTTCCTGAACTGTCATCTACCACCCTTTTGCTAAGACACTTCAGCTCAAGTCCCATTTCTCACACCATGGATAGCATCGCAATCAATACCGGCAATGCCTCGGAAGAGCTCGGCAAGGCCGAAGAGCTTCTCAGGATTTACAAAAAGGCCAATACAGGAGCGAAAAATAAGCTAGGCGGTGGCGGTGAGCTTTCACTCGGGGGTTTCTTGCCCGATATCTAACAGCACTAACTCCTGAAAAAGGCTACAAGGCACACTCATCCCAGGGGAAAGTCCTCTCAGATCCGGGAAGCGACTTCACTCGATAACAGTTTCGGTTGGTTACAACTACCACCAGTCCAGGTGCTATCTTCGACCTTTTGTGGTGTAATCGACTCAGTCTCGCTGGCTATATCTTCTGCCAATCATAGACTCTTCCTCAGTTCTGTCCTGAGGAAGCTGCCTTCCTGCAGTCATACACATGATGTTTGCGATCAGCCCATTCATTTTGCTGCTCAGTTTGAACGGTGTTATGAAGCATGGGGTGCACCGTGTTCGGGGCGCCAATGCCCTTTGGCATTTCGACGGCAACGAAAGCTGAAGCCGTGGGGATTTTATGTGCATGGCTGCATTGACGGCCATTCTGGGCTTTTGATCTATCTCACATGCTGCAACAATAAACGGTCCCGAGCTGTCAAAGATCTGGTCCTTCAGGTCGTTAAAATCTATGGGTGGCCGAATCGCACTCGCTGCGATTTTGGGAAAGAGAATAATGGGATGGAGCGACTATGATAGCCAAGCGTGGAGTTTTGCATCAAGCGTGTCTTCGTGGGCGGTGAGTCGGTTTATATTTTCAATGTCTTGGTTGACCTCCAACAATCGCTGTAGCTCCACTCAGAATATTTGCATGGAGCGCAACTGGAGAGAAAAAGTTTTCATTCATCTCGGGAGCTTGACCTCCTTGGTATGGGATTACCTATTGATTGTGTTTTTGTTCATCGTTTTCCTGCCCTGCATCCAAAAGTCCCTCGACGAAACCCTCACGTCTTGGAATCTCCACAAATTTCGGACCACAAAGAATAAAACTCCTCTCGCAATTTATGAGCTGGGTCGCGAGATGGCCATCAAACCGTGGCTACTCGACGGGTGACCCCGGCGACGACCTCGCTACTGCATCCCATCCTTCCTACGGCGAGGATGGGAGCGCACCGCTTCCCCCATCGGATGAGCTTGCTAATGACCCAGAAGCCCCGGATTACACCAAGTTCCCAGATGCGGCGGCTGAGCGAGAGGCTGGAATCTTTGTTAATTGTGATGATGAAGCCGAGGAAATGAAGGCAGCGTTGGGGAGTTTGATTACATTGCAGATGACGGGAGTTGGGGGATTGATGCTTATTGTAGAGCGGTTCGCATTGCCACCGATTCCTGTTCAGCGTTGGACGAGTAATTCAAAACCTTGTGATTCACTCCCATCTTGTGCCTTGGTGTTCCTATGAGTAATCCTTGACATAAAATAAGGCGGAGAAATATGTTAGGCAAAACCTAATATTGTGATCTCAAAACGGCAGTACGAAGCATGTGATACAAAATGGCATTCTGGGACAGGGGGTTCAAAATGCAAATTTAATCATTCAATAGTGAGGCACAGGGTTCAAAACGGCAGTACGAAGCATGTGATTCAAAATGGCATTCTGGGGCAGGGGATTCAAAATGCGAATTTAATCATTCAATAGTGAGGCACATGTGCTTCAAGAATATTCAAAGCGTGGGAAAAGCACATAAATCTTTAAGCACATCTGAAGCGTTGAAGCGCCTCCAGAGGCGCTTCAGGCACGCTTCAAAAATGTGCTTAAAGCGTTAATTTCTTGCTTGACTCCTATGTACACTACTTATCCTACTGCGCCGACTAACATATCAATAAAATTTGAAACTTGTTTCCTCTTTGCTCCCCTCGATCATGGCGACAGGGAAGACACCCAGGGCTGCCACAGTCTCGGACAGGGCTCTCAACGCCGCTGCTATCGCTGCCGCCGAAGGCCACGAAAGCACGACTACAACCAAAAAGAAACGCGGCCCGCCCCAAGAAAACGGCTCAAGGCTTAAGTCTGGGGTGGCTTAACGTGGTTTAACCCTTATTGGGTTATTACATAGCCACGCCATCACGGCAATCATTGGCTACCAGCTCCCTCTCGACTTGCCCTTTGCTCGCTCTCGTTCTGTCGTGCTCTGATCTTGCGTCGAACTGAACTACATCTTCATTGATTGTATTCGGGCACTTCTCCTGTATTCCTCGTTGCTGCCGGTTCTGGTTTCGCGCAATCATATCACGCTGCAAACTAGGGATCGGCGCCGTACGTACCGCATACAGTACGGGGCAATATACGGATCAGGTATGTGGATTGACATTCTGATATGCTTTCTTACGCAGGAGTCTAGTATTTGGATGTACCAAGCGGACCGCACTGTAAAGCACAGCAACATGAAGGCTGGTCCAAACCCTGCGCTCCGAATCCTGTATTACGGACTTGTTGCTCTGCTTGCGCTCCCCCTGCGTATTGTGTTTGTCGAAGATGGACCAGAACGCCTCGAAGTCAAGTGCGACACCCATGTCTTGACTCGTGGTCATCCGCTTACCCCTCAATTCCGCGAGTTGGTTCGCCAGTTCGGCTACCACTGCCATGTGGTATATGCTCTTCCTTTGTGCAATGTATACAGTATATGATATTCTGAAGGATCTTTCTCTATCATTAATTGCATATGAATTAGTACGAATTATCTAGCTAGCTTTCAGCCGAATCAGTGCAGAACTCATTGAGATATGGGCAAATCGGTCGCGAGAATCAAAAAATTCCCAAAACGGCAATTTTTCGATCCGCGCCTTCGGTACTTGCAATTAGCTGTAAATCATTCAATAGTGCTCAAAATGGCATTACAAAGCATGTGATTCAAATTGCCATTTCAGGGCATGTGGTTCAAAATGCGAATTAAACCATTCAATAGTGCTCAAAATGGCATTAAGAAGCATGTGATTCAAAACGCCATTCTGGGGCATGGGGTTCAAAATGTGAATATCTTGCGGGATCCATTCAAACCTTAAATATGTCAAGTGCTCCCTTATCACCCCTGCTCTCAGCTGAATTAAACCATTTGATAGTGAGGCAGGCCCAAATCCCAAACTGTCGTGCCGAGGAAAAACTGGTGTTTAATCAATTTTTTCATCAAGGGTCTGATTCTGTTTCTCCTCATAATGTATTCATGCAGGTGTGTGCAAAATTCCTTGGCCTTTGCTGGTCCATGTGCATGTTCCAACACACTTGGGATATTTCAGAGGTCTTGAACCTGGGACAATATGGTCAGAACAAGCACCAAATCGAGAAATATGATTATTTTCAAATTTATTGTTGTGCTGTGTAAGACACATTGAACCTCTAGATGCTAAACAGACTTCACATTTATCGCAGATTATGATTTACACAAGTTACCGGACAGCAGTCGGGCTACTATATGCCCTCAGGTATTGTTGAAATTCCGGTTACTTTCTCGCATAGCGAGTATCCCGGCGAATCCGGCGATTCCGACGTTTACGACTGTGAAGTTGAAGTTCTAGTGTTGCCGCGGCTCAAGCCGTCACGCCTGTCACACGTCTACCACTTTTGCTCCTACACAAAAACAATGCCCCATCCCACCCAGGTTGGTATGGGGAAATGTTTGAGTAGCACCTACATAGGTATCATAAGTAAAGCTGGGGGCATCTTTCTGTAGAAATTAGGTGGGCATTCCCACTTGGCTCCCTGAGGTTACAGAAGCCAACGTAGAAGGTGGGTTACAAACACATAGGTAAGTACAAGTATTCTACTTGCTTTTATATCTTTCAACCAGCTGAGTAATCCTCGGGCGGCGCATCAGTCATCCCGACTGTGATTACTGATCCCGACTCCCACGGTTGCCGAGCTCCGATGCTCGCACAGCCTCCAACATTCCAACATTCGTACAGCTCTACGAACACCATCTCGACGCTTGGTTCGCCGGCTGCGACAAACTTGGAACTGAGAAGCCCAACCAGCCATTGCGGAATACCGACGGTGCCAGGGCCAGAACCCCGATGCTCCCAGCAGCGATAAACGCCCGGAGAGCAAACGACCTTTCTCGCACGAGGGCATTCGTTGATTCCCTTGTTGAGTTATGAGTACTTATGTAATAAGTTCTCGTCCTTTCCGAAACTGTCGAATAGTCAGTAAAATATTTTCGTGTAATACATTAAAAGCGAGCAGTTTTGGTAGAGGGATAATGAAATCTGCCAAACACAGGGTAGTGGCTATCGAGAGCCAGATTCCCTTTTCACATCCGCGTCCCATTTATCCGGGCTATCGACAGCCAGATTCTCCTTCGTGGCGGCCTTCGAAATCTCCAGCAGGCGACAGAAAGAGTGCATACCCTTGTCACGTGGAGCCCTGGAATCCTTGAGCCAGCAGGCACTCGATGGGAGCCGCTTGAACGGAGAGCCCGGGAGGCATCGGACACGACAACGGAGATGAATCCACGAGAAAGGCCTCATCTTGAGCACAACTACCGGTACTCCCAGCGGTGTAGGTGCCGTGTATGGAGAGCCAAGAAACAATCTTTCGTGCGCGAAAGTATTGCCTGGATGTTTAGGGGAGTCGCATGATGATGATGACTTCCCTTTTTATTGTAACTTCAGGCCCGAAAGGCCTAGGTAGCTATATCGTCGGTGGTAACGAAGTAGGATATACGGGTGGCTATTCTGAGTAAGGCGACCATTTTGACGAAGAAAAGGAAACGAGAGGATAGTTGAAAGGCGCGTGATGAAGGAACTTGGGATAAGAGAGAGGCATAAGGGTGGAGAAAAGTATCGCTGGGGGTAAATCGGAAATCCGGCGTGAGGGGAGAAGAGTGATGTGCGATCGTGCGGGAGAAGGCGCTATGAGCTACGGGTGGTTCGCGACCAGGGTACTAAGCCACCGAAATGCAAAATGACAATACCGTATCATACAGTTTCTCGGCCACAAGCCGGGACCGTTGCTTCAGTTTCCGGGCTCACCGATATATAATGAGTTCATCTCGGACCATCCTCTAAGAGACATGACCAACTCCCGCCGCCGACACTCCACTCAAAACAAACCCCGCAAAATCAAAAGTCGCGAGGATGCAGCAGTTTCCGCTCGAACCCTACGCTATCGCAAACGGGTCCAAGCAGCAATCAACCGGGATTCGAAAGTTGGATCAGAAACTAAGAAGACAATGGTCTTGCCCCTTGGGAATCGATCGTGGCTGGGGGCTAATGCCTATGATAATTTTACCGAGGTTTCAAATATCTGGAAGATGGCCTGTAATGTACGGGTATGGGACTTGTGAGTCATATCTTTGGTTATACGGGTCCGGTTGTAAACGGAGATGTTTAGTTTTATGCATAGCACATCTGCGAATAGCGATGGTGAAAGCAGAGTTTCACCGTTCCCTTTGGTGCCGGCAAAGGTTTTGAGCGAGATATTTCCCTCGGAAGTTGGTGTAATCTCGTGGAAGGGCACACCAGTTGATCCATTACGGCGAGCTGCGTGGGCCGTCAAAATCGGACTGACCTAAGCATTGTTGGAGACTCAGATGATGAACGTATCGCTGGAAAATATTCAGTGTTTACCCCTCATTTGAACTTAGGACGTAGAGTAGGATAATCAATACGTTGTAGATCAGCGATGATCATCGTCTGGTTGCATAGACAAAATGCGCAAATGCATGTATAGTCTGAGCACAAACATCAACGCGTTGGTTCCGATGATTCAGTGTAAAAGTGAAATGTTCGTCAGTTGCACGCTTTTTCTCTACCAACCAAGTCACACAGTGGTGGGAGGCATCGATATTAGATGTCTCAGATGCCTAGCCAAGAATTTGCAAATGCGAGTGCTGAAAATGGAAAAGGAACACCTCCGACCGTCTGATGGCATCTGCGTACTATTCCATCTAGGAACTCAGAGCAAAGATGCTTCGCAAATAAATAGTACATACTGCACGAGGGTGCATTGCGGTTTGCTTGCTTACGCAAGGACTTTTGGCGGGCACCCGAGATTGCTTCAGCACAGTGTTCAGAATGCAAATGTCTCGTGGGGGTCAATCAAACCTTAAATATGTCAACTGCTCCCTTATCTGTTCGATAGTGAAGCACAGGGTTCAAAATGTCATTACGAAGCATGTGATTCAAAATGGCATTCTGGGGCATGGGGATCAAAATGCGAATTAAATCATTCAATACTGAGGCACAGGGTTCAAAATGGCATTACGAGGCATGTGACTCAAAATGGCATTCTGGGGCATGGGGTTCAAAATGCGAATTTAATCATTCAATAGAGAGTTTGCGGAAGCCACACCCGGGAAAGGGGTCAGTTTCTGTCCCGAGAGCAGTCCGGCTGATCCGCTTCTTCACATCTGACCAGATGAAGGAGCGAAGGTACCGAGGTCTCGGTTGGGCTGTGAGTCCCATGACAACTCCGAGTTCCCCGCTATTTTGGGCACTCGGACTCGGGATGATTCCGCCTGCATCCCGCGCAGATGTGGAGATTGCGGCAGTCAGCGGCTTCGCGCATGCAACGACCATTGTTCCACAACCGGCAAGGCTCGGTGGATTTCCACCATTGCGGCCTTTTGATTTGGACGCCCCACTGTGGGAAGAGCCTCTTCCACTTCCAGAGCCGTGGGGCGGTTGATTTTTCGAACGACCGGAACCTTCGGGCATTGATTCAACTGCGAGACGGCCCATGGAGTTGAGATGCATGGTTTCGAGAGCAGAGAATTGGACATATTGGTCAAGTCCGCCGGCTGGCAAGAAGTCGTCCGGCTTTCTCAAAGTTGATGACGCGCTGGTGTTGGGACTCGTGCACTCTGAACGAACAGGAAGCAATTTACTCCCAAATATAGAAATATTGCACAACTCAGGGCACAGATGCAATCAATCGGCACTCCGCTGAACAAGGATTATCCTTGTTTGCTTAAGGGCGTATCTCTGTGAGCGCCAGCTCGGAGGAAATATCTGAGGAGACAGTTCTGCGTGAAATTTTGCTGGCTATCTTCCCAGCCACGGCACGGTGTGTTACCAAAGGCCAAGAAGCGACCGTCATTGCCATTGGGAACCGAGATCAAAAATACCGGATACTCTCTTTTTGAGTTGGTCAAGGGGCCCAAACAAATTAATGTACCTGGATTGCCTCCGAACGTGGTACCGCTTACAAGTTCCACCAGAAAAATATGGTGTTCCCTCCCAGACGATATGCTGATAATATAAAAGCTTTTTTTGTCAAAAAATATGTACAATAAGAGTTGAACATTCAACATCCTGCTACTACATTTTAACAAGTACATGTCCAGTACTTTTGGGTACAGGAAGTGTGTTAGTGTACATTTGACCTGTCGGATAGTCCTGCTTCCACTTGTCCGTAAATTTGAAGTTGCATGTCCTGCTCCCAATGAAGACGATGATTGGGCTGATCATATGCGCATTTGCATCACACTTGATGCTGCAGCTTTTACCCGGACACCTACCGTTGCCCGACAGCGCCAGGAGAGGCCCACTTTCGGCGGCGTGGCCCACGTCGACGAGCTATACTCGACGAGCTATACCAGGCTACAATGGATGCCAAGCAGACTCCAGATGAAGCCTCGGACTCTTT
Organism: Mycena olivaceomarginata; assembly: GCA_029378375.1. NCBI lineage: Eukaryota > Fungi > Basidiomycota > Agaricomycetes > Agaricales > Mycenaceae > Mycena > Mycena olivaceomarginata. The sequence goes on from JARKIC010001220.1 coordinate 113,636, forward strand.
TTGGGGACCTGTGTTCGAAGAATCAAGGCCTGTGCATATTTACGTCGAAGGTGCAGCTTCGAAGGGTAAAAAAGTAGGTCCAGCTGGGGCTAGGGGTACACTGAACACTTCTAATAGTGATTTATTGGCGATGAGGAATCTTCTCAGGTGTGATTAACACCGTGAACCACTTTCTGGTGGATTTCTCGACGTTTGGAGTCACATATGTCACACTTCAAAAAATAATCGAATTTTCTCAACTAGCTCAAAAAACCCCACTACAGTGACTGTTATCCACGAAACCGCGGCCGGGTAGGAGGAACCTGGCTTCCAACACCATTAAATGCAACAGATATGATTGCAAGGTGTGTGGCTCAACTAATTTGAACTCCCAACCTTTAGTATCACCTTGCCTGTGTCGAGATGCCAGTTTCTGGTCCTCGGCTGATTGGGCGTGTTCGAAGACCATCTGCGCATTTCTGCATACATCCAATCTCAGTTGTAGGCCTCCACACCAGCAAGAATGGAAGAAAAAGATAGTCCACATGCTGGTGAAGGTACGATGGGCTTATAGGGTGGTCGCCACCGGCGCGCCTTCTAAGACCCGTCGCCGCTTGCCACATCGTCCGAAGAAAACCGGTCGCGGCACTGACGGTGAGTTCCTTATCAGTGTCGTATTTTCCCCAGCACCACTAACCCAACCCCAAGATGATCTTGCTGTCCCTGCGAGCGAACGAGACTCGACCAGGACGCGTTCCCGGTAGCTCTTGAGCATATTGATAGTAGCGTTTTTCTATCAGCCGACCGCAAGACAATGTGCCCTCGGTACGTTACCACATATGGTCCACTCACGTAGATGCTGACCGACACCGTCCAGTTAAATTTCTGAAGATCTCATAAGGGAGCCGAGGATTATGGTTACTACTACACGTGCAATTGTTGTCCTTGGGCTCTGTTTGGCAACTTGACGCGGCAGGATGTTTATTTCTTCCCAACCGTTCTACATTCACTCGCCACTCTCGCACTTAGTGATCGGATCGCACATTGCACTGTGATATGATTTGCATGTAGCCTCCATAGCTGTTGCGGCAATGAATTAAATTGTTACATACACATTCGGACCGGTCCGCAAGTCAACGTTGAGGAGACCTCGACAGAGGCTTCGTCCTCCGCAATTTTCGCATATTTTCATTGCGACCATTTTGGCGTATCTAAGTACAAAACACACAAAATGACGACATTGCTTGGCACATTTCCCTCAACCTCATCATCGTCAGTCATCGATACCACTGTACATCTCCTTTGCATAGCAAATTATGTCTCTCCATTGTCTGACTGATTTTATTATCTGTTTTCTTTTGCAAACGGCTGTAAATCCGGGGTTTTTTTACATTTTTGAATTTCTGTGGTCAATCAAGGGGGAGGACCGCGGAGCGGTCCCCCGAGCACTTGTTTTAGTTTTCAGATGGCTCACTAGTCTCCAACTTTCCACATGAATTGTTTCATCCGGTCTTCTTGGAGATTGCGTCCCAAATATTCTGCGGTGGTCTTCGCCTCTTCATCTGTAACATGTGCGTCATGCTCTGCCATATCTACGCCTGCCTGCAGTACAGGGCTCCACAGCTTTTGCAACTGTACTCCTGCATTTTCCTGGATCGTCCGAGAGAGAACCTCACCTCGGCTTGTGACCGGCCTCCGGCGCGCGGATTTTCAGTTCTGCGGTGTACCCCGCTCCGTGCCCATCATCATGCATGTGCGCTGTATTTGCTGCTCGCATTCGCTGCCTCACCGCTTCACAGTGTGAACTTAAAAATTATTGTCATCCTCGACCTGACTCACTCCCCCACCGGGATTCCTTCTCGCGATGGCTGCCAATTTCAATCCATCGTTCCCTGACCCTAGATAACACAAGCGTCTTGCGATAAACAGACTACGTGCCTCATATGTACATACATTTCTGTGAGGACCCGAGCTATGTCGTCTTTCGTTTCGCCGTGCGAATTGCTCTCCGCTCGGAATGAGCCGTGCTACATGTGCGTCTGACCAATGCTATCACATTACAATTACGTCGCCTCTCTTCTCTGTAGCCGAAAAGCTGCATTCAAACTCTGGGCTCATGATTCCCCACGCGTATTATGTCGCTTCACAGATCGATCTCCTATCTCGGCCTGACTCCATCTTGCTCCCCTGCTTTTTTCCTCGGGCTTTCGGAAGCCCCTGTGCTTTTGCCAGCTTAACCCGTCTCAACATGCCGCCCTGCGTACGCCTGCGCTCCCCGTTTTCGCCTTCCCGGAGTGACATGTACGGTGCGAAAGATTAGTGGGGCAAGTACTTCGTCTGTTTATTCTGAGTTGGCCAGTTATTCCGCTACTAGTATTTACCTCTCCGCGCCCTGGTTTCAAGTTCGATTTTCTCCCGGTTCAAATCCAGTGTTCACCGACGACTCAGAAGATAACAATCGATGACGGTCAATATAAGCGCTGTGTCCTTATCGGCCGCACATTCTTCGCCCACGCCCCGGACATTGGCGCATATGGGAGTTTTAGGCGCCACATGTTGTGTGTGCCTGCTCTATGACTCTTTAAGCAGCGCCAACTTTTATGGATCAAATTTCTTTGACTTTGCCACTCATTTCTTCCCTTTTTATTTATTACAAGCATATGTTTTTCGTGGGTCATGCTCGTGGTCAGAGTCTTGAAAAAAAACGAACTGATCGGTCACTCTCTTCGAAAAACCACAGTACATCACGGTTCGGTGAGGCTGGAATCTTCCGTGACAGGTGCACGCGGCCAAAAGCACCTTCCGGCGAGCATTCCTGCATGCCTCAAGCTCCCGATCTAATTCCGTCGAAGGTGGAAAGTAGAACTGGCCCGCATAGATGTTTGCTTATAATTTTTGCGACTCTGAAAATACATGCAAGCAGAGGGTGCTCAATATGTTTGACTGGCCTTCGCATTCTATCGACCATTATCGGTTTGAAACCAGAAACTCCAGAGGCGTCAATCAGCGGTCATCAATTGTCTTGGCGATGGCTTTCCCGGTCTCTGGCCGGCTTTATAAATTTAGGCCTGTTTTTTTATTTTTATTTTTATTTTTATTTTTATTGGGTGACTGGGTGACTTCCCATAAGCATTAAAAATTCTACCAGCATTATTTTCATGCCTTCCGAGACGATGCCGAGACAGCTGTCAGGACCCCATCAATTGAGAGCCCAAATGCAGACACGATTTAATGCAAATTTAATATAATCTGAAGGAGGGGTCAGCACCCCCCGTTCAGATTATCATTATCCTGAATAAACCATTTGGCGGGACAAAGATGTGATCTTCACTTTGAACTTGTGCTTGAAGGTCCCGAATGGCGGCCAAAAAAATGCCTAACACTACAGTTGACCATCGGATCCTATCCCGGCCGTCATTTGGGCAGAGACACAAGGTTGATGAATCTATTATTTTCTTATGGGAACACGAGGAGGAAAAGCTTGACTTGAATTTTTCAAGCCTTGATCCCATCATTGGCACTCTCAAACAAGCTCGAGGAATATTATATGCTTATGGGAAGTCACCCACTTCCCATAAGCATTAAAAAATTCCCTGGAATATTTTTCAGTCATTTTGCCGAGAAGCCGAGGGATCTGTCAGGACCCCATCGGACTTGGATCTGGGAATTTCGAGTTCGGACCCTCGTTTAGAGCTTAATTAATTATAATCTGAAGTGGGGGTCCCTACCCCCTCTATAGATTATACCTTCGTCGAATAAACGGATTAGGCCACTTCTCCGAACCAACCGACCAAATCGAGAACGCAAGTGCGGCCCGGACTGCGTTGATCTTTGAATGTGATGTCACCTATCACATGGCACCAGTACTTCTCTCTACACCGCGTCGAGCTCGCGCGTAGATTCTTTGACCTTGCGTCGTGTAGGTCCACAAATGGACCAAACTCAATTTGTCCTCCCTGGTTGGAACTTCCGCCCCTTGAACCCCGCTCTCGCCGACACTGGAACGGCTCCAGTACCGCTCGCCCAGGAAGTAAATCGGAGGCATAAATTCTGGATGGCTGTGCGGTGCGTCGCAATTGAGTCTCTTTATCACTGGAAAATCTGGCAGCTGCACACAGTAACCCTCTCAACGACCAAAGTCTAACTGCTTCACTGCATCCGAGCACGATACCTTGCCGCTGAGCCACTCGGCAGAATGCTTTAAAGCACTGGCCCAGGTTCGTTCTTCCCTCGTTCGAGTTTCTCACTCGTTCTTCACGCTCCTTTTTCTTCTACTTCTTTCTCAGATGTCCGATCCCAACTTCTCTCCCTTCAACAGTGTTCCTCCGCCGCCTGGACAGATCAACGGTCCTCCACCCGCGCAGACAGCCCCCCCGCCTACTCAGCCCTCGACTGCTGCTGCTAGCTTCCCCGGCATTCAGTACGATCCAAGCGGGAGACCCTGGTTTTGCGACAACGATGGAAAATGGGCCCCAAGCTTGCACTTCGTATGTTATGTTATATCTTATCACTATGTCAGATTTGTGTTGACATAAACCAGCAACAGTCTGCTCTGCCTTCGCACCCTGGCACAGCAGACCAAGTTGGGGTCCAGGTACGAGTGCTTTACACGCCGACATTGCGCACCCACTGACATACCTGCCCTGCAGTCTTACAACTTCCGACCCGGGTTCGCCTCTTCCACCGGCCTTGCTCGAACATCGGTTTCCAACAATGCCTACCCAGCCCTCATCGACCCCGCGCTGCTTCCCCAGCCCCTAGACGAGGGTCGCCCCGACCCAGCCACCATCGCCAGATCCCGTGGTCTCAAGCCCGCGACCAAGGTTGGCGGCGCTCGTCAGAAGGACAAGGGGAAGAAACGTGCACGCTCCTCCGATTCCGAAGTCGACAGCGACGCAGCCCCACCTCCAACCAAGCAGCGTGGACGTCCGAAAGGCTCGTCCAATTTCGTCAGCCGGGACGTCAATAAACTGCTCGATATCGCCGAGAAAGTCCGCCCTATGGGGAAGAACGTCACTAAACGATACAACAAGTTCGCGCGCAAATACCACCGGCCGGAGCGGGACGAGAAATCACTAGAGAGCAAGTATAAGCTGGTAGGCTCTGCGTTTGAAAACTGGATATTGCATCATTTAAATTATCTGCAAGGAATTTTCCAGGAGAGGAGCGAGATTATCCAGGGAGTGCGCATGCTGTAACAATAAGCTTGGAATAAAGGGAAATAAGTGAAAATGTAATCCACCTCTTTCAAGATGAGCTGTAAGTCAGAGCCAATCTGATCGGCTGTGTGTGACTGCTTCCGAGTTTGTGCTTCTTGCAAGTCTGCCTTAAATTCCTTGACAATCTGAAAAAGGACAATGCCCTCTGGTTGGGAAATCCCAGAAAGGGGAATCACTAACCCTGGTCAGTTCATGTTCGAATCGAGGTGTTACTCCACTAATAAGGACATCCATCATGTCGAATGCAATCTTCAAACGTGACGCGACGTTTGCCAGCTCCTAGGTGTGCATTATGTGATTACTATCAGATCGATCACGCAGTAGGCTCGCCGAAAGTTGGATATCCCAGAGTTTCTTTCCAGTCAGATCGGCCTTTTCGCGTGCAGTTATTGCACGGACGAGGTTCGTTATTTCGATGGTGGCGTTCCTGTAAATGTCCCTCGCCGTATCTGCAATATGTTGGGCAGTGAGATTAACGAAGTGGTGAGGTTACCTATGTCATTCCAGCGGCGAAAAGCAAAGCAGAGTTGAGCTGCAGGAGTTAGTGGGGCATATACAATGCTATCAACAAATTATGCTTACGAACTTCCCGCAGATACCCTGAGTAACTCGACCAGAACTGAGGCCTTCTGGACAGGGCACTTAATGGAAGTGAGTGACAGAAGCACATCTTTGGACGGAATCGAACTCTACGCATTCCCCTGGACTCCGTCCATCCATGGCGAAAGATGCGCATTCAAGAGGAGGTGAGTAATGAGCGGCCGTTGCCAGTTCGCAGAGGGTCATCGAAATGGCCGCTGTAATCTGCTCAGCTCTATGGGGACCGGTGAAGAAGTTACAGTACCTTCAACCCTGGCGTCGTTGTCCATTTCCAGTGTCCCGCATCGCCTCTCAATCTTACCTGCTACCTCACGAAAGCAATCGGGTCTATGGGAATAATCCTGAAGTACAGCTAACACGAGTGGTTGGTCATGTAGATAAGGATAGTTGCAAAAAAACAGTACCATAATTGGCCAGCAGGCCGCTGACTTCAGCCCCGAATAGTTCTGGGTCGGCTACATAGCGGTTAGAGCGAGGAAGTCGGCTGGGGGAGAAAACGAGTACGTTTTCCTCTGGGAGCATTGGTGCTATCCCTGCCTCCCAGTCTCGGCCAAGAGAGCGCAGTGCAAACGAGAGATAGCCGGAGAACAGAAATCAGTCGAGTCGCCATAACTTTGCAGTGGGTGGAAGGATGAAACGGTTGACGTGGCACCATCAATATGTTGCCACCGGACCCGGGCCGCCTGCCGATAATTCCTGGATGATGACGATGTTGTGATGATGATAAATAAACTCAGTATATTTATTGCTGATGAAACCTAATTCCCTCCGCCAAAATGCTGAACCCACGTCATATCACGTGTAAGGTACTGGATTTTCTCCTTCAAATGGTGGTCGGCAACCCTGCCAAAAATCGGTGATGGAAAAGATGGTATTACCGCATTTGGGAATTAGCTGTGTTTTAGCCCCTATCCATGCTCTTTTGCCTTCATCCCCTGCCAAACAGAACTCTACAGATACCCCACTGCTCGAAAAGTGTTCGCAGTATGAAGTGTGAAGAATCCTGCATGACCAGAAATCAACAGATCTACGAAAACACATATAATTCTCCCTGCAATTCCAGGCCGTATTGGCTCTCATCATTGCACCGTCCAATATATTAATGGCGATCCCGTCGGATCTTTGCTTTCTCGGCGATATTATTCTTAATTCCATCCAAATGATCCAGCGCTGCTTCAACAACGAGAAGCTTGACGAGAAGGTTTCCTTACCTTGAAACTTGAAAGACCGGGTTGATCCCACTTCCAAACCGGAGGTGCTCCTTTTGGGGCGTTTTTTGAGCACATCAAAAGAAGTTGAGTGTCACCGTCACCTGAACATTTGGTCGAAATGGTACAGTATACTACTAATAAATGGATGTAAGTGGACTAAGCCTGATGACGCGACCTGGGCTGTGGTTCTCGAACAAAGTACTCGTCGCTGTCCATGGGATTCATAAACATATGCCACAACTTCTGGGCTTTATGTAAGGTGTTTAGAAGATACTCGAAATGAATTTCTAAATTCTCACCGTCCATCTCCGAATCGTCAGGACCGGAATTCGGGGCTGTCTTGGGTGGTGTCGCCACGCATTCCGTCATGCATTCCTCTATCGCAGCCACATTCAAGTTGAAAGGTATACGGCCGATCGCCCTGGCGTACAGTCCAGATTCAGGAGCGAGCGGTATTGTGACGGAACGATGGTTCTGTGGCATGTCCTCATCATGGATCACAATTTTCAGTTGTGCCTTCCAGATCCGTATTTGACGAACTGTTTCATTTGTGATGTATCTCGAGGGGTGCTTTCCGTAGTCAATTACATCGAGCTTAAATTTTGCCCATAATGTCTGAATGTTATTCGTTGAATCGCGGTCTGAGCTTCCAAGCTCTTCAAGTGGCAGCACGAGCCTGAGGTGACGAGTGACATAGCACCAAAATTCAAGATCGATAGCGACAGATGAGATGTTCGCCGTTCAAATTGTTCCCTGGCCGATCTTTACGGCTACGGTTTAATTCACCACCAACACCAATACTAGGTGCAAATTGCTTGCTACTACCCCTGTTTTATCACTCGGCATAAACCTCTCAGGCATCCCAAATTTGGGTGAGGAGGTAGATATCACTCTGTTGTACCTTCAATTAATCCCGGTGAGTGAACTCAGCATCGCTCATGGCGCTGTGCACTGATCGGTTGGGTCCGATGCCGGCATTATTCGGTCTCTTTCTTCCACCACCATCCCACCTCAAGACAGCCTCACTTCGGGTTTATTCGTCTATTCTTGCTGACATCTCTCAGCAACAATGGCCAAACATGTGTTTCAAGACATTAAAACATCCTTGTCATGTCTTGGCTGGCCAAGCTCCTGAATGGCTGATCGTACGGGGCGTTGTCTCAGAAAGTGGCTCCTTTGTCTACAACTTTCACCACCATGCTTGAGCTGCTCTCTGTCACCCTAATTCTCTGTCTGCTTGCCAGTAACTTCAACCGAATTGTGGCCATCGTTCTCTGGGTTTCTGACTATCTTGCACGGCCTCGAGGTCCACGATTAGTTCCATATTTCGATGAGCAAGGCATGTCTCTTTTTTGGTTCGCACAACTTGATGGATGCAGTTTTGTTCATTCATTCACCCAGGATATTTAATTGGAATGGTTCGGGTGGGCCCTGATTTTCGGCCCCCAGCGAGTCGGCCCCGCTCGCCATCACTATCTGTAGTCGCATCCGAGTCTGAGGATTTGTCTGACAATGATATCGCTTCGAGCACTCGTCCACGAGGTATGAAATCCACTCTTGCTGCTGGCTTCAAAGTCTTATAACATACACACAGCTCAGAGCAGTGGTCTCCATATTCCTATACAACAGGTTCCATTTTCTTGGGACTTCTGGCCTGACGGCGAGTTCCAGTGTGTTGTCTCAGCTCAGGACCTGCAGGATTCCGGGAATCTCGCAACAAATTGTTTCCGCCGAGCCCAGTCTACGGCATCCAGTCTTTCTACCCGCACCTCCACTTCCGCCAGCGGCTCATCGGGGCTTGAAATGCAAGACGAAGATAACGGGTCGTGCCTGTCGTTCTCGAGTCCTTATTTCAATAACCAGGACTTGGACGCCCGTCAGCGGGGAGGCATCCAACCGCTGTGAGGGATGAGGGAGTAGTTAACATATTTAAGTTTTGAATGACATTTTGAGTCACATGCTTCGTAATGCCATTCTTTACCCCGTGCTTCACTATTGAACAATTTAATTCGCATTTTGAACCCCATGCCACAGAATGGCATCTTGAATCACATGCTTCATACTACAACATCAATTACTCTGAATCACATTGTACATGTTTGTTCTTTCCTAATCTACAACTTTTTCCCATTGCGTTCATGTTCCACTGTCTCGGTCGCCTCGAGGTGAGTTATTTTTTTGCAACATCACAGTTTAACTCGAGCGCCTTGGGCGCTTTCCGGCTGGCGCCGCGCTCTGACACGTGTATGTGATATACATCAATCACGCGGCCAATATTCGCGTTCAAGGCCCACTCAAAAGAAAGGCGTCCCGCTAATCACCCCGCGTCTTTCCCCCACCACCATGCTCCTGTGCCTCGGCCATTCCCGTCGTCTCCTCCGCTCTTACACAGATGCCTCGTATCACATTGCACCTGTTTGCAACCTTCCATTTTTCCCACTCTCTGCCGCCGCTTCCCGTATGTGTATGCAATTTCCCGTTTAATTTTCGGGGTTCTCCAGTGCATCAGAATTTAGCTTCGGTCCACGGAACGGGCCGCTCCACAATTTATTTTCAACCTCGCCGATCAGCGCTCAATTTCCGTTCAAAAGGAAGGTTCTCCGTCGCCCTCTTTCTCTTATTTCTCTTATTTGCACCCCCATCATCTTTCCCCCGTGTCACTTAGGTCCTCCACTCTGAATCATTCTTCAATTGCCTCTGTAACTAACATTGACACCTCCTAGCGTGGAACGAATCCACGACCGGCCAGTGTCTTCATCCAATTACTCAATGGAGGGGTGAGTGATGTATCTTTTTCTCTCTTTGCCCTTCAGTTCCGAACAGCTCGAGGTGTTATGTACTGCGTAACGGGTTGTTTTCTACATTTTCTTTTCACGTTCTGGGATCATTTTCCCCTAGGTCGCAATTCCAACATTGACTACCGGCTGAAGGAACGGACGTTCGAAAACAAGTGAGTGATCAGAGAGGATTCTCAGCGATGATTCAATAATCCCATGTAGTGTTCTTGGTTTTATGAGCGCTTTTATATCAAGATGATGCTGCTAACGCTCAACAGCTTGAGCGCGCTTCAACCTACCGGCACGGTCAGGCCGATCTACTTTTTGGATTACATGGATAATTTACTGATGTTGCATTCATTCCAATATCCGGCGTTCTTTGTTTTCGGTTCAATTTGGAACTGGTGAGTGTTTAAACTCCTTGGATTGCGTTGAGGAATTTCTGACATCGCGTTTATCCCAGTATCCTTCATTCTTCACTTTTCAGTTCCAGGGTCAATTGCAATCGGTGGGTGTTATACCCAAATAAATTGCATGTATTAATAAATTTGCATGTACTAACTTTCGGTTACAGACCTCAGCTATGCCCCGCCATGAGCGATGCAGGCAATCATTCTGCGCCATCGACGCATCTGCTCAACGATATCACGTAAGATCCCTTTCCTATTAGCTTCCTGGTGCCCTCCCTCTCTTTCTTCCGTCCACCGTACATTCCCGATAACCTGAGAAGGTAGGCCATCATGCTCGTGCAGTCCTACACAGCTTTCCCACTTACGCTTCTGCAACATTCCCAGGTCTTCCTGAACTCGTGTGCGTGCTCAAGGTTTGGATTCTTATTTTTTATTTTCATACAATCCGGCTATCTACGATATCACTAATTTTGCCTGGTTTAATTTAGTTTCCCATCCCCGCGAGCTCAACACAAATGATGCCGTATGTGCTAACACACCGGACGTTTCAGCCTCATTTCACCGCGTTGGCGACGTGTAGGGGCATACACAAACTCTCTATTCACTTCTACGGGTCTCTAGTATGCCTGGTATGCTGTCGCAAGCTCTCCACCATGTTCATCTCTTCTAACTATTTTCTGGACTTCACACGTTGCGACCCTTCAGATTAAAATTTTCACACTCCCGCGAGGCTGATGGTTTGATGCGACCGCTGATGCACTTATAACCACTTTTTAGATGTTGCTCAAATTTTTGAAGGTCCCGCGAGCGGCGCGCGGCGCCGGGGTGAGTTTCTTTTTCTCTTTTTTTCAAGACAGCTGACTCCAAACTGACTCCGCTTACGAGCCTTGAGCAGAGCCATAAACATATCTTTCTCTTACACTGTCTGGTAAGCCCCACATCGACTCCAAACGCGTCCAACATCTTGAGTGAAGTTTGCAAGGGACGGAATGTGTCTTAGGCGCGTGACCCCTTATTTGGATTCCCCGTGGGCTCGCACCCAAACTCACATACAAGTGGGTTGATAGTGTTGCAGTTTTCACCGCTGTACGATACGAGCCTTGGCCACTATTTGTTTGCAGAATATGTTTATTTCTCCTCCATTTGTTCTACTCAATCATCGATGCTTCAGCTGCCTGAGATTGCAACTGACGAAAATGGTAATTTTTGTGTTTGTACGTACTATACCATGCGCGAACGAATCAACTTATTGAATATGCTTGCGCCGTACACTAAGTTGTGTTTCCATGTACGGCACCTACGGCATGTCTTGTCCTGTCAACAAGCTGATACATTGGGCCATTCCCCAAGTACCGGTCATTGGGTTGGGACTCCACACTGAAGGTATGATGAACAAGGAAATTTGCTGTGAGTAATATTCGAGGAAGAGTAATCCCATGAAATTCGTACTCTCCTTCAATCACGGTGCACCAAGGCTTTTCTCTGCTGGGTCCATGATTTTGTCGCAGAATGACGATATTCCCATCTGCATTGGTTAGCCTGATCAATCTCTCCCTCTGCACAAATCCCGCCTCATTAGGCGCGAGAATGGCAAAGCGTGGAATGTGATCTACTGCCCCTACGATAGCGTCGGCCATGATCACAGGAACTCCGAGCATAGAAGGGAGGAAGGAGGGGAGGCCAGTGCTGCGAACGATAACATGATCAGGTTGGTTGGAGTCGAGCAGATCGACGGGTGGAGAGGGAGCTGTGCTTCTGGCGGGTGGACGTCCAGCATTTGAATTGAGCCCGATGGTTGGAGCAGGTAAAAGGGGAGGAGCAGGGGTCATGGGAGGCGTGAGATCGGGGGAGATGGTGTATCGAAGGTAGGATATTGGGGGTGCCCAGCCTAGAGCCTGCCATGGTACATTTCGGGGCTCGGGTACCGTCAAATTTATTTCGAAATTATTGGATGTCTGGCCCGGAGGTTCAATAAATATTACTGGGGATTCTGCTCGTGCTGGCGTGCTTTCGTCGGGTATTTCGTCGACTGCTCGTGCCGCTGTAGGGTCGAATTGTCGCCTTGCCCAGGATACTATGGGTAGTGGGTGAGTCGAATTTGCGAGCAGCATATCCAAACGGATTCTTAACCGCCGCCTGGTATCTTTCTCCTTCTTCTTTTAGGATTAAAGAGTAGAGTCGTCGCCCCTTGGGAGAGTTATGATGGAAGGAAGACGTGCCTTGGTCTAAATACATATATTTTTGTTGCTGATAGTTTTGGGACGCTTGCGTCGTGATCTAGTGAATCATTTATTCTTCTTCTTCATCGGGACCCGAATCGTCATCGTCTACCTCCACCACTTACCACCCGCAGACCGACGGCCAGACCGAGCGCGTCAACCAGGAGCTCGAACAGTTCGTCCGTATCTTCACGAGCTACAAACAGGACGACTGGGATGAGCTCCTGCCGGCAGCGGAATTTGCCTACAACAACCACGTCCACTCCTCGAGGCAGCAGGTGCCGTTTATGACAGACACCGGCTGGCTCGACGAGTCATCTACGCGGCAGTACGGGTGCCCATCTTTGCGCCCGTACTGCACTGACTCACTTCCCTCTGATACTCACATCCTGATCCGCACCGTTACCTGGTTACCATCGCCGCCCGTACCGCCTCTTTACAGCCTTATTTACATATTTAAGCTCGTGTTTCCGCGAGTCAGACCTCAGCCGTTCACCCTATCATGTGCCCGACTGAGTATTATTGCTTTTAAATACCACATTTCCCCTCATATTAGAGTAATGTATGTATCAAACGTAACCTCTAATATGTGGGGCTTTTCGCTTCCATGGAAGGGCCCATGTAATCCATGGCATCCACACTCCACCGCTTTCACCAGACCATGGGCGGGGCGAAAAAATGCATTTCTGCCACCGCTTCCAACGGTTTTTGACCTACTATCAGGGGGTCCAAAGGGAGTCAGTAAAATTTGTGACCCTCTAAAATTCCACGGCTTCCACCAAATCGAGTCAGTAAAATTTGTGACCTGGTGAAATTCCACGGCTTCCACCAACTTGAGTAAGTAAAATTTATGACCCGCTAAAATTCCATCGTTTCCACCAAGGACCCCGACGTGTGACTCTTCGGGCATCAAGAGTTTTTTTTTTCTATCTGGCTACATCTACACACTTAATTTATGAAATTCTGCAGCATAGCTCATAATAGGCTCTAGTATTGACAAACTCAAATTGAGATTTTATTTCCGGGAATTGTGGACTCTATACAGTGAAGGGTTAGAAAATTTGAATGGGAATCTGCTGCTGCACCAGTGTTTTGGAATGGACACCGTTTAACTGGGTAATGCTACAGCAGCTCTCTTTTTTCCGTTCAATAATATACAATGAAGGGTCAGAAAATCTGAAAGGGAATCTGCTGCTGCACCACTGTGTCAGGCTACAGATCTACAGAGCTATGAAACTATGTACATAGGGTGCACTGCTATCCAGACTACAGAGAACTATATATTTTTAGGTGCAAGCTACAGTGTGCTATATAACAGGTGGTAAACTACAGCACTATCAGAACTGGACTCTCAGGTGCGTCCGCTGTCCTATCAAATGTGTGCGGGCGTGCGGGCACTTTAACTTTCCCGATCGTTGTCTCATTCTCAATCTTTGCTTGGATATTGCGGCAGTATGATATTGAGCTTGGAGTTTGCTCATCTCGTTCGGCCTTGAAACCGGCGGTTTCAATTTCGAGAGCCGTCGCCCTTTGGATCCGCGATGCACCAAGTACGTCTTCACACAATGGAAAAAAATCGGGCGATAAGAATAACGATAGTAAATCCCCCACGACATAAAGACGTCCTTCGGACGCGATGCTCTCGTGGTACGTATTCTTTTGTACTTGAGCAGTGAATGTTTAGCATCTAGGAAGTAGAGGCTGTTATCCCTGCCGCCACAGCCTCGGGTGTCGGTTAACCTAAATCAGCGGTAATAAGTCAGTCATAACTGTCGATTCCTTCCGGATCCGGGCACCTCAAAAGAATTGTGGGATCGGTTTTAGAGTCGGAACAACGTGAGCAGCTTTTCTACCGATTTCCGCGTCAACCAAACATTGGTCGTCCTGCCGCCCGACTGCTTCTGAGTTAAATTGCTGAAAGTTGGCGAGAGAGCGTATTGGGCGCCCACCCTAAATCTCAGCACCCAAAAAGAATTGTGGAATTTCTCCTAGAGAAGGAATAGTTGGCGGCGTTTCGACCAATTTCCGTGTCAAGCAAACATTGTTCGCCCTGCCGCCCGATTGTTTCTGGATTAAATTTGCTAAAAGTTGGCGAGAGCACGTATTGGACGCCGACCCTAAATCTCAGCACCTAAAAGGAATTGTGGAATTTGTCCTTGATCTTGAAACTCTTTATTCTAAAGGGAGGCAGTGCCATGCGACACTTTTATTGACATTTTTCGACATTGCGTGTTTTCTCGAAGTTGGAAAGCGGGTCATTTAATTAAAGAAACGGTAGATAAATGGCGCGTAGTGAATGTCATCGAAAGTCCACTGGCACTATCGGCTTCCTCGCCTCCACTCTGTATCCATCACCCATTTCCATCGTTCAAATACTCCGATTGATTCAATTTCTCGTCATTTATGTAACCACAACAGAATATTCGAGACCTCAGAACTAACTGTCGAAGAGGAGAAATTGTTGAAATACTGAATATATGTCATCCGGATCCTCGACGTCGATTATTTCTCCCTGCGCAACTGCTTCGTGCCGAACGTAGGCCACAATGTCATCGTCTCCAGACATATCGCTCCGTCGGATCGAGCAAGTCATCAATTGATGGCATACCTGCTACCAAAATCTGTTTTCGGGCTCGCAGATCCGCAATCTGCTCCAGTAAATATTTCTTGAGGGAAATGAGCTGTGTGGGAGGAGCGGAAGAGGAAGAGGGGCAAGTTCTGGACAGGTAAAGTGTCGTTGGAGGAGCTCCGAATATCTGCGAGGAGCTTCAGTGCCCTGTCACCACTGCCGCCAAACTCGTGATCGTGTTTTACTGTGAGTTTATATTCATTTGAGTTGAAAGAAAAGCATTTCAGCCACTCTAAAAGGTATCCACAAGCTGGTCCTGACTTGCAAAATGCATAACAGATCCCGAAAATCTTATGCAATATGCATTATTGCTGGACCTTTAGGTTCGGCTACTTACGGGAAAGGGCACTTGGGTTTTGTGCCATTTTTTGCTACATGTACAAATAGATTTAGTCAGGCAACATTGGTCATCGCGAAAATAAATCGAAAGAAAGAGGGGTAAGACATAGAAATAAATCAAAATGCCAGGATATGTTTTCCAACTTCTTACCCACCTGAATCCCCTGGTGCAATCCCATTTCATTCCCTGGAACCAAAGGGATTCTCCAAGTTCGATTTTCTGTCATTAGTCATTTCTGCTTTATGTTCGGAACAGTATCCGTCGCTTAGTCAATCGAGCTTACCGATCGATCATCTTCGAAGTTTGAGCCCGAGTAGATACTTCGAGCCCACACTCCTTGCTTTTGTCTCTGCTTCTAGTCCGACAGAGGCAGCAACATACCTGTGCATTGTACTGTACCAGTTCAACCATCAGTTCAGCCACAGGTCACACCACTGGAAGATTCGCGATGCGCACCATAAATTGAAATAATATTCCTTGGCCTTCTCGGGTAAAATTGAACTTCAACTTGTGGTCGAACAATACCTCACATACTGTATTGCTCCCTCCTCCATGTCCTCTGGCTACTGTGATGTGCTGTATCCACTGGGTTCAACAGCCATGCCACACAACTCGAACCCGCCGTGTTTCTCTGGAATGGGTGATTGATTCTGAGCTCCATACACAACCCTAAGCCTCTGGGCTCCTGATGCTTTATGTGATGTTGGCAACATGTGTCCATGTTCTTGAACAATTTTTCTGTGACCACTTCTCTGGTTTCTGACCTGGTGTCTGCCTTGGACTGGTAACTGGGTTACTGGTTCAACTTTGTGACCTGAAATTGTAGAGGTTCTGACAGTGGGTTAAAACAAAAATTCAATTTGGGTCTCCGGGTTGCACAGGTCAACGGCATTTTTCAAGTCTCTCTCCCAATTTTTTTGGCAAAACAGGACCATTAGCATCTATTGAATGGTTTACCTGCTTAGAACTCTGTTCCCTCAGTGGTTATTATTATTTGAATCGATCTTTGTGTTGTCATGCTTATGCCTAGAAGGGGGACAGGACAACTTGACAAGACTTTTTGCATAATTCTCACTCAGACGGACAGCTTTTGCCTTATCAATTCGGATACAATGGCTGCTTGCAAAAGAAAATGCCCCACTTGTTTGCGACTTTCACTAGTCCAGGCCAATGGCTTGACCTCTAGAAAACAGGTCGGTGCAACAGATTAAACGGTTGTAAAGCAGGGATCATGCCCCAGTGCGGAAGCCCCCATCTTTTGTGGATCTGAAGTTCCATTGGCAATTCTGCCAATTTTCGGGCACTGAACCCGCATACTTCTCAATTGCTTATCCACTTGTACAGATAACATGTTCATTGCATTAGAGAATGGTAGTATTTCCAATGTAATGGTCTCAAGTTCTTCAAATCAAGAAATAATTTGTTGATCCTCAGGCTAAAAAGCTGGTATAGTGTGTATTTTGTGAGAATGTTGACTTAGTGTTTACCCCCTACCTAAAGGTCCAGCACCCGCCTCGAAGAGGCCCAATCCCAAGTCATGACAAAATGCATAAATCCCCGCCTACCCAGTCGGTGGACAGCCGAATCCAATGCAAAATGAGCATTATGCATTGTGAGCCAATGCATTTTGAGAAATCGTACTGTATGGGGATCCGCCCACGGAATGGGGCCCATCGTCAACTGTCTCGCGGGCTGTTTCGCATATTCGAAAATGCCCTTGGTGACCCGTGACAGGTTCGAAAATTTCTTAAATTTTGGGCCCTGTGACCCGTGACAGGAGAATTAAGCGAAACTGTACAATACACACCCTCAAAGTGTGATGGTGTTGCACTCTTCTTGCACTGTCTTCAGAAATCGGACAGCGATGACGACAGCGAGGACGGTTCGATGCCGGACCTGGAGGCTGTGTCTGACAGCGACAGCGAGTGTAGCTCCATGCCAGATCTACAAACAACTGAGGGTACGAGGTAAGTTATGTTTGTAGCATCTGTCTACGAGAGACTATGTCCACTGCGAAAGGTTACGCCATTGGTGCGAGAGATTATATATCTCGTTTTGCATGAAATACTCACTCCCTCGACCCTACGCCCCAAACCCTGCGGAACCACAATAGTTTTGTGAGAAGGCAGGGACACTGCGCCCTAAACGCCTACCTCTCCTGGCTCCACCTAGCGCCCTCACCCAACTGCGAGCTGTGTCTCGTCCCCGAGACCGTTCCCCATTTCCTCCTTGCTACCGTCGCCAGCGCCTCGCTTTGGTCTTGCGGCTCGGAACCGCCCTCCTCTCGCTCAAATGTTTGCTCGCTGCCAAGTCGGACCCTAAACCGGTCCTGGAATTCGGGACGCTTTTTTAATTGCCCTTAATAACAAGCCCTCAATAAGCTTTAAGGTCTTAATGATAAACCGCACCCTTAATAAGCGCTTAAGGGAGAGCACTGGTAAGCATGACTGATGCGCCCGAGAAACATTACTCAGCAGGGTTCGTAGTATAAAAGCCAGTAGTACAAATGTACCTACTCATCAGTTTGTAACCCTCCTGGCCTAATCTACTCTAGGGCAATGACTTAATTTCTACATATATTGTGTAATCAAAAGGATTTTGTGCATGTATATGCATTGATTCTTTACCGCCAGTCGGAAGCGCTCCCCGGGTGTAAACTCGTTGCCATCGCCGGTCCAGTCCGGATGCGCGAGGCGGCTCAAGAGATGCTCCTGAAGCTTTGGTAAAAAATTCTGCACACCATGAGACTGAGATCGACTGTTGTGTATTGAACCCTACCGTCACTGCCGGTTCCCCGTGATTGCTTCGCAGCCAAGACGTCAAATGGAGAGGAAAGTTGCGAGAGGGTGAAATATGGTGGTGCTGCTCTGGTGTGGTATACGGAAGAGCCTCTGACTCGGCGAATGAGATGTGGGTCTTTTTATGGCCTTGGGCAACTGGAGTCGGAGTTGTCGGCGAGACTCGACGCCGAGCCTTGGTGCGCACGCGGGTCGCAATGCGCAACAGAGTCGTATTCCGCCGCTCCAGCTGCTCATCTGCCGAACTGCCTTGTTCTTTTGTACGAGCATAAAAGCTTTTCACGCGGCGGTGATTGAGTAGGTGGAGGAGTGGCACGCACTATAGAATGCCATTTTGAATCACATGCTTCGTAATGCCATTTGAACCCTGTGCCTCACTATCGAATGATTAAATTCGCATTTTGAACCCCTTGCCCCAGAATGCC
Source organism: Mycena olivaceomarginata (assembly GCA_029378375.1). NCBI lineage: Eukaryota > Fungi > Basidiomycota > Agaricomycetes > Agaricales > Mycenaceae > Mycena > Mycena olivaceomarginata. Next base: position 132,243 of record JARKIC010001220.1, read on the forward strand.
ATTTTCAATCACATGCTTTGTAATGCTGTTTTAAACCCTGTGCCTCACTATCAAATGATTAAATTCGCATTTTGAACCCCATGCCCCAGAATGCCATTTTGAATCACATGCTTCGTAATGCCATTTGAACCCCTGTGCTTCACTATCAAATGGGATAGGGGAGAAGTTGACATATTTAAGGTTTGAATGGCCCCCACAAGATATTTGCATTTTGAACACTGTGCCCCAGAATGCCATTTTGAATCACATGCTTCGTAATGCCGTTTGAACCCTGGATATGGTGTATTTGAGTTGTCTGTTCCAATTGGGAAGATCACCGAGATGTTGGGTTCTTTCTGTGTTAAATTCTCTGAAATTGAGTGAGCCGCTGGGCCAAGGCCAAACCATCATTTAAAGCCTTCAAAAAAAATTGTGGAATATGTCAGAGCATCACACCTAACGGATGTTCCAAATTGTGAAGATCACCGAGATGCTAGGTTCTTTCTGGGTTAAATTTTCTGAAATTGGGTGAGCAGGCTGCGCCAAAGGCCAAATCATTATTTAAAGCATTCCCAAACTTTGTGGAATATGTCAGAGTATCAAAACGAACGGATGTTCCAAATCAGGAAGATCACCGAAATGCTGAGCTGTTTCTGGGTTAAATCCTCTGAAATTGAGCTGAGCCTTGGATCCAGGCGAATCCGTCCGCACATCAGTTCAGACTTGGACTGACAGAAGAACCTAGACTTTAACACTCCCCCTGGCGAGAACGAGCCATAAAGTAAGTCAAGAGAGAGACATGAGAAAATAAAGTGACCGTCAACAAGGGAGCTTGCCGTCGAGTTGAGCATCTCCGCTCGTTCGCTCTCCCTTAATTTCGCCACTTAAGGGCTTAATTTTGATTTAATACGGCCATTACTTTGTGGGCCTTCAGATCACATTGTGCGGAAAGTGTCAACATTTTCAGGATGGCTCAAATGTATCATGTATGGGTACAGATAAGTCATGGGTTAAGAGAAAGGCGAGTGTAGTACCCTAGCAGATCGTCTATTCGTCTATCACAGTGCTTTTGTCGATTACAGCGCTTCCATCCTCCCATCTGCGCTCACGCCGGGACCACAATTCTTTCACATAGGTCAAAGCTTGAGATGAGTGACCATGATATCGAGGAGTGGGTTTCGGATTGAAATTTCCCTTGAACCTGCTGTGTGATATCCTGAGCACTGGGGACGGCGGGAAAACCTCGCTGAAGTAGAAATCCTCTGTGACATTGCTTGGAACGTCCGTTGGTGCCATCCTGAGGCCTGCAGCTGGTTTTTCAGGGACTAGCCCTCTTTCTTCCTTCAGACTCATTACAGTGGCCGGTGATTGCTAAAGTCTGCGACTTGCGCAGTGCTGGGATATAATTGTGTGAGTACTGTACTCTTCCTGGTGAATCGCTTTCAAAGCGGCTGCATTGCATAGTGTAGTTGTTTCTAATATACTCGTAAAGGCGATTCCTATGCCGCCCCGGATTATTGGTCAACCGGAAGCAGGGGAAAAATCCACTCCCGGTCCCGGCTACGTGATGTTGAACAGTCCAAAACGAGTGGATGCCTCGGCCTTTGTCGAATGCAGAATGTGCTTTTACCGACTTTCCGAAATGCCCACAAAAAAGGATCGAGTTTTCCGCTCAGTGTCGGAAAAATCCCAATTGCCATATCAGGGCTGACGAAACCTGACCGACTGGCTATCATTCAGCACAAAGACCTGTGTCGATCCGCCTTGATTTGGTGGAGAACGAGGGCCATTATCTGGGAGACCAAATTTGGCCAAATTACGAGAGCGAAACACTGGAAAATAATCGATTGAGGACGCGTACAAGCACATGGTGGCAAGTGCTCTGAATCAAAGGATCTGACCGTCAATCCTGCTGTCGCAGTGGTAGAGGTATGTAGGAAATTGAATTCATCAACTCGAGTCATAACCATGCCTAGGAAGAACAAACCAAGAAACCCGATGATGTCGAAGAAGGTAGCAGTCGGAAGAAGGGCAGGAAGAGCAAGGTCAGTCTATCACCTTGAAAGTGAAACCTTCCGTTCATTTGCACTTCAGGTACCAAACAAAAATGACATCTCTCCGGAGAACGCGGAGATCAACACGAAAATTGCCCTTTTGCGTGCAAAATATGCCTGTCATGCCAACGATGGGAGCGATTACTGCTGGGTCTCTGGAGAGCACAAGCAGCATATCCCCTTGGGCCATCTCCACTTCAAATGTGGGCAGCGGGATGGGTACGCTCATTGTTTGATTGAGGATCATTCTTCACACCATTCATACAGGCGCATGGGAACTTGTGCTTGTTTTGTTCGTCGCTCTCTGAATATTGGGGCTGAAAACAATATTTTGGCGTCAGATTTATGTTCCGGGCTCCCCACGAGCGATGTCCGGAATATACCGGCCTCAATCTAGTGCCTTGTTCCGCTTCAAAGATAATTAGGAATAAGAAATCCTTTTTTTTCTTCTTGTTTTTTCTCCTTCTGACGATAGCCCACATATTATAGGAAATAAGTTAAATTAGCCACCTATTTGGAATGGAGAAATCGGATACAAACGGAATGATACTGAAGCAGATTGGGAGGTCTCCCAGACAGAGTTTCAAGACTGTTTATTCGAGTTGATTGCAAAGATTGAGAAGGATCGACGGGGTGCTGGGGATACAGAGTTTTGCCTTCTCGAATTACCTAGCGATCCTCAAAGAGGCGGTCTCTTCCCAGTAAATGATGCCCCCGGCAAGTCGGGGAAGCGGTGGCGATGGTGGTGAGCAGGGAACGGAATTTATCTGGGAGCGAGGCCTTGATGTACGCGACGAACTGGTCGAGCGGTGTGCCCATCGAGTCGAGTGCTTCTCTGAGCCTTTGCATCTCCGTGGTGCTTGACCACGTCGTCGTCGTGGGGACAGCGCATGGTCTGCAACCGGGTGAGCGTGGTCACTGGGACCATCTCCCCCTTGTTCTCGAAGGTGCTGACGAGTTGTTGGAGCATAAGTTCTCAGAACCGGACGGGTTCACCTAAGGAATACACGAAAGGCTCAGCGTCGTGTGTGGTTAACAACAAGAGCTCAGTTCTATACCTAAAGGAATACACGAAAGGCTACATGAATAAGTTAAGTAAGTCCGTGTTTCCTGCGGTACGGCTCGAGATCTCACCTCAGCGTCGTGTGTGGTTAACAACAAGAGCTGAGGAAAGACGTGGCGACGCGCGGCCTTTGATCTCGCGCAACTGCCCCATTTGGGTTTACTTCCGTCTCGCAATCCTAACTCGTCTTGACACTCCCACTCGAGATGAACCGTAAACCCATCGCCTTCGCAAACTTCCAGTGCTTCTCCCGGGACAGTGGCTTTGTCAAAATGTCTGCAACCATGTCGTGCGTGAAACATAGCGGACAACGGCTTCACCCTTCGCGACTATGTCGTCTCGCACGAAATGGTACTTCCGTTGGATGTGCTTGGTGCGTGCTCGGAACTGCGGATCCTTGCAGAGGATAATGGCTGCCTGGTTGTACAGAAGAGCTCCGTTTGGTCCGCGCTGCTCATGTCCGACTTCGGCGAAGAATGTACGAAGCCAAGCTAGGGTGCATCCCGGCGTTCGATAGCCCAATGTACTCGGACTCGGTCGAGGACTGGGCCACCATAGCCTGACGTTTACTCGACCACCCCAGCGCGCCTCGGCTCGATATGAACGCGTATCCGGAGGTCGAGCGCGATGTGTCAACGTCGCCAGACCAGTCGGAGTCGGAGAACCCATAGAAGTCCATGTCCCCGGATATGTCTGAGCCGTCGAAGGTAAGCACAAGATCGCGCGTGTACTTCAAGTAACGCAGGCCTCGCTTTGCAGCGTCCCAGTGGCACGCCTTGGGGTCTGCGCTGTACCGACCCAGGACACCTGCCAGGTAAGCCAGGTCCGGCCTCGTCCCCTGCACCACGTACTGAATCGACCCAACAACCATAGGATAGGAGACCGTCTCGCCGTTTATTTTTGTTGCAGCAGCGTCGTGTTATCAACGGGGTCCTCTGCACTTAGGCGAGGAGCCGTGGCCATCGGAGTTTTGGCCGGGTTGCAGTCCGTCATGCCGCAGCGTTTCAAAATGGCGTCGATGTATTTGTTTGGGATAGGGAGATGGTGTGTTTCTTTCGATCTCGCTGTATCTCGAGTCCCAGGAGAAACGACGCTGCACCTAGGTCGCGCATCTTGAACGAGGCTGTCAAGAGGGCCTTGATCTTGTCCATGTAAGCACGTGAGGAGGCTGCAAGTAGTAGGTCGTCGACATATACCACCAAATAACAGATATCCCCTTTTGCTCCCTTGAACACGTACAAGCATGTTTCTGCGTCCAGGCGGCATGCACCGAGCGCCTGCAATTTCGCGTCAAGGGTGCGGTTCCAGGTTCGTCCGGCGTCCTTCAAACCGTACAGGGATTTCTTTAGCCGCCAGCAATGGCCCTCTGGGATCTCGGTCCCTTCGGGTGGTGAGACGTATATGCTGTCCTCGAGGACGCCATTGAGATACGCTGTGGATACATCCATCTGGTCGAGCTCCAGGTCATACTTCGCAGCTAGCATGCAGATGAGCCGGATAGACTCAAGGTTTGCGACAGGGGCGAAGGTGTCCTTCAAGTTTCCCCCTTGCTGGCCGAAATCCCGTGCGACAATACGGAGCTTGTATCGCTCGACGTTTCCTTTGCTATCAAGCTTTATGCGCATCACGGGCTTTGTGCTGATTGGCTTCATCCCGGCTGGCGTTGGCACACCTCGTACACATTGTTATCGACGAGGTTTTGCATCTCCTCGGCGAAGGCACCGCGCCAGCGATGCTCATTCGGCCGCTGAATGCCTCAGCAAGCGTGCTTGGAGTTGGAATTTCGCTTGGGCCGCTGTTCGCTGCTCCGGCGAAGAAGGCGTCATTGATGTCGAGAAGCTCAGTTGCTGGTTCTTCCTCAATGATTTGGGGAAGATCATCGACTTCGAGTGGTGGTGACTGTGGTACTATCGCTTCCGGTGGTGGTTTCGCTTTGTGGAGGTGCTGAGGTCCATCTGACTTCTCAATGAGGTTTTGGTTTTTGCTGAACTGCTTTCTTAAGCGTTCGCCTCGGCGCGGTGTCATCGCTTCCACCGGTTCCACACGTGCCGCGGGTCTGGGAGCAGCTGGTGGTGGTTTTTGTCTGCGGGCTGCGATGTGCTGGGAAATGGAAGAAGCTGGGGAGCGTGCCAGTACTGGGATGCGAGAGGAGACTTCTTGCTTTATAGGTGTGTCTGTGTCCCCCCCAGGCCGAAGAGAAAAAGTGTCTTCTGCTCCCACTGACTCCGATGGTTCGGGAAAGTCAATAGCATCCTCGTATACGCTCCCACTGTCCGAGTGCTCGCTCTCTGCTGCAGGCCGGAACAGTTGCTCCCACTGACCCACCGACGGATCCGGTTCACCAAATATGGATGTGTCGGTCACTCCATCCTCGTCAAAGCGGACGTGGCGGCTGTGGAAGATGGCTTTGGTCTCCACGTCCAGCAAACGGTACGCTTTCTTCCCATCGCCAACGTCACCATCCCCGTAGCCCAGCATGATGCATTTCCGGGCTCGGTCAGAGAACTTCCCAGGGCGGTTTTCTTTCGGGATTAGGGCGTACGCGGTACATCCGAAGGGGCGAAATTCGATCGGGTCGACAGTGCGCTGGAAGAGGGTTTCATATGGGGGCACACCGTCATTCGAGGCGTAAGGGCGTCGGCCAAGAACAAAGGCGGCGCATGACATGGCCTCTTTCCAGAAGTTGCGTGGTAGTCCCGAGTCAATAAGCATAGTGAGTGCGGTCGATACGAGCGTCTCATTCGTCCGCTCGCTGACTCCATTCTGCTCAGGAGTGTGCGCAGCGGTGGTCTGGTGGATGATTCCATCTGCCTTGAGGTCCGTCTCGAACTCGTTGGAGGTGTACTCGCCGCCGTTGTCCGTGCGCCAGAACTCGATGAAGTCCTCGGTGGAAATGATCACCTCAATTTCCACCTGGAAGAACGCTTGGACATCTGATTTCCACTGCTTGAATGCAGCGTGGGCGTCGCTCTTCTTCTTGAGATAGAGTACCCATTTGAAACCGCTGTGGTCATCTATGAACGTCATCCAGTATTTGTACCCATCGCGCGACTGGGGTGTCACAGGTCCGCCGACGTCGCTATGGATGATCTGGAGGGGACGTGTAGCTCGTTGCCGCCCATCAGTCGGGAAAGGCAGTTTTCGCATTTTCCCAGTAACACAGGCTTTGCAGAATTTAGGCTTCCCACTCAGCTTGTCGATGCCCTGCAACCGGCCCTTGTTCACCATGCGGATGAGACTGTCCATGCCAATGTGGGCCATACGACGGTGGAGTACGTTAACGTCATGGTGACATGTGCGCGCTCGGTCTGAACAACAGGTTCAGCCGACAAGTGGTACAACCCTGGTTGTGGGTGACCTCCAGTACCACAGCGCCCTCGCGATCGAGTACGTGGCCTCCAGTCCTTCCAAATATGGAAGTAAAGTTTCCCTTTTCGCAAGTCTCTGGACCGATATGAGGGAGATTTGGAATGAGGGAATGTAGAGGACATCTGATAGGGTGAGGAGTTTCTGCTTCCCTTTCACAGTGCTTAACAGTTGTATTTCACCGATCCCCGTGGCCTCCGCATAAGTTTCGTCCCCAAAACGCACGCGTACTGGAGGGTCGAGCACCTTGAATGTGCGAGCGATGAACCATTCCAAGATTGGGACCATGTGCTTTGAGGCTCCGGTGTCGAGGATCCTCGCGTAGGCCAGGAGGTGATTCAATTCACACGCGGTATAAGCAGAAATGCGTTCGGCGAGGGACTTGGATACAGAATTTCCGAAGGCGGTAACGTAGTGGCTGCTTTCACCCCCTCCTGTGTTCGCACTCATCGCTTTCCCCCCTTCCTCCTCTGCCCTCTTTTTCAAGTCGCGACAGTCTTTGGAATCGTGGTAGCAGAGGCCGTGGATGGAACACTTCTTGGTCGGCCCACCCGTCTTCTTCCCCTTGTAGTTCGAGGAAGACAACTGCGCAGCAGCGAGGGCGGATTCCGGGGTGACAGTGATGAGCGGGTTCTCGATCTCCGCCTTGAGGCGTGCCTCCGTGCTGGCGAAGGTGAGCTTTCCACCGTCCGGCACATGGTTGACGTCTGGGAGACAAACGCCCTCCATGGCGCTGTCTCGGGCAGCGATTTGAGCAGGATCCATGCCAAGAACTCGTCGTCGACAACGCGGGACATGCTCGCAAGCCTGAGGTTCCCGGTGCGGATTTTGGTGATGTGGAGGTCGATGTCGCTGGTGCCGTCCCACTTGGTGTCGAGCATGGAGGTTAACGTAAAGAAGGCGGTCGCGCCGATGTTTGCCTTCTCATGCATCTTGACAATGGCGTCCCAAGTGTCCTTCGCTCCAGTGTGGTGAGCAACGGATAAGAGGATTGAGTCCGAGATAAATTTGTGGATAATGGCGCGGGCTCGGGCGTCGCGTACGCGGAACGAGTCACGGATGGCACTGGTGGACGTGGAGAGAACACCATAGATGGCGGAGACAGTGCTGGATGACGTTGCAGCTGCCTCGGCGGCTGCCTGGGTCGTGGCCGTGTCCTCCCCACTAATAATGAGGCTGACCTTCTCCCGGGCGAACTCTCCCTCCATGCGGATCTTCCACAGGTGGTAGTTCGTGGGCCCCTCGAGCACCGGTGTCGTTGGAGTCGTTGTGGTCGCCATGTCTGGCGGATGATGTGGCCTGGTAGTCGCGGAAGTTTGCGAGTCCCTTCGGCCTGTGGATTAAGCTGATCTAGGTGGAGAGTCCGGCGAGCACTTGCGCAGGTGGATGGCGCCGTACGAGGGCCCGTAACCTCTCAGAACCGGACGGGTTCACCTAAAGGAATACACGAAAGGCTCAGCGTCGTGTGTGGTTAACAACAAGAGCTCAGTTCTATACCTAAAGGAATACACGAAAGGCTACATGAATAAGTTAAGTAAGTCCGTGTTTCCTGCGGTACGGCTCGAGATCTCACCTCAGCGTCGTGTGTGGTTAACAACAAGAGCTGAGGAAAGACGTGGCGACGCGCGGCCTTTGATCTCGGGCAACTGCCCCATTTGGGTTTACTTCCGTCTCGCAATCCTAACTCGTCTTGACATAAGTACGGCCGAGGGATAGGATTTAATCCGTATGAATGTCGCCTCGGAAACCGTCTCGTGATTTGACGGACTTGCAGCATTATAACACCATGTAAATGGAGCCCGGCAAACCCTGCTTGTAATGACATCGGGACAATGGCAATACACTGCAATATGGCAATACACTGCAATAAGGAAATATTGTGGTATTTGAAACCATCGCTGAACTCTCGGCAAATCCTATCACAACTTTGAGAATGCATAAAAGTCTTCCCTCACAAAATCTAGGTGCCAGTAGATTCAGACTAGGTTCAACAATTATATTTAATTCTATGAATGGTGCTATTCCGAGTATTCGCTGTCCGAACTATCGAGCATGTCTACATCCTCCGAGTCGTCTGACACCTCCATTGTGCTATCCTCCTCGCTTTCAGGTGGCGTAGCCTGGGCCTTTTTGGTACGGGTAATTTTGCGTTTGTCCCTGGTCGCCACCATACTTTCAACGGAACAGCCTCAACGGCCTTCCCGCACCTGGACCTGCCTTTCTCTTCTTCTTCTTTCTGGGTCTCTGGGTTTCTTCGCCGTCACTCTGATCGCCATCATCCTATGAATGTTTGCGCTTGTCTGCCGCCGCTTTCCGATTTGCCAGGCGTGTGGACTGCATTTCTCGGAGTTGAGCTGCGAGGTCGTAGTGGTTCGTTTGCCGGTCCATGAAGAGGGGAATGGGAGCGAGCAGTTCGCGGGGAAGGGTCGCTCGAAGAAGATGGGCATTATGGAATGCATGAGAATTGATGAAAAATCGGTTGAGGGGTTTGTGAACAACGAATTCTCAATCTGATCGGATTCGACACGTTCCTGCATCCGTAAACGTACACCGCTGGTATCGCTGAGCGGCTCCGCAATCATGCTGAACATTGATTTTAAATTTGATGCTCTATAGATTGAATTAGTGTGGACTCAAATCTGCGAAAGAAGAAGAACCTTGCTCCCCATTAGTCAAGGTCCCACGGGCACGTTTCTCTCACCCAATTCGGGAAAGCGACATCAAGGTTTTTCACCAGTTTCTTGTTAGCACCCAAGTCAAACGTGGCTGACTGAGCAATTTTTAACACCTCTGACTTCTCGAAATTCGATGCCAGACCTCCCAAAAAAACCCCGATTTTTTTTACATTACTCTCCAACGCGGTTTTGAAAGGTTCTGAGTCAAGTCGAAAAAATCAAATAAGACCGCTCAGACCCCCCTCCCCCACCCCCATTAGCCGATGTCTCGGCATTCTCCGGCGGGTACCTCTTGATCTGGATTTATCGTGGAAGAACTCGATGAACTTACAATAAATACACGGACAGGGCAGAAGGTGTAAGTTTTGTCCTTTGATGTCTTCTCTCCCTCGTCGAACATCCAGTCGGACCAGGGGCCGGTTTAGCCCAGACGATTTACTGTCTTCCTTACCTCCCTGCGGGGACATCACCAAAAGCGGGCAGAGGTTGCGTAACCCTGCGAATTCCGCCATCATACCGACTGTCGGCAATGTGATCCCAATGAT